>DWAN01004487.1:0-12123 GCA_018230445.1 Heliconius hewitsoni | reverse complement strand
GCAAGATTTTGTAATCGCTCAAGTTTGTTTAATTGCTCCTCTTTCAAATCAAGATTATTATTATTTTTAAATATTTTCATTTCTTCGCTCTGGTGACAAGGTAAAGCGCGGCGTTGATTTACACGCTACTCGACACGTGATACCTCTAAAATAACTTTACACTTGGTTCCCTTCATCTACCCTACTATATGCGGAATTAAGAGTGAAACTGAACCGAAACAACCTGTTCTACGTAAAGGTTAAAAAAAAAATGGTCGTATTGCTATTTCGGACAAAACACAATACAATCACACTAAAAACAGCTCATTAGTAACAAGTGCAGCTTCACCATGCTTATTCATCTAGATCCTTTATGTATCAATCTTTCAACCTAACGATATCGTTAACGTCCGCATTATGTTACATTAACAGTCTTTGTGGGGTCAACATACCTGTTTCTAAACATTTTGACAGTGTTCCCTTACACCGCAAACCACCTAATGTGCCTAAGCGACTTGATACGCGCATGTGTAATGTATGGTGGAAACTTGACCCTTCCGTTAAGAGACTGCTCAATAAATTAACTATAATTTGCTATTAATATAACTAGATTTTATTAATTATAGTGCGAAAAACATTTTAATAATATATTTCATGTGATTTCATACTAAAGCTCATAGTCGTTGACAGTGGTTAATAAAGCTATTTAATTGTTAAAGTCATTTTAAAATAGGCTTCCTTACTACATTAGGGAAAAGTATCTTCTGGATGTTGCATCGCTAATTAAAGTAGTTTAATTTACATTTAGAAAGATGAAGAATTATATTTTTGTCTTTCTTTCCAAATGTAGTGTATTTTTGTCCAAATTATTTTTAGCATGAGGGGATACTTAGGCTAAAAAATAGAAAATTACATACTCGTCGGTAAATTCATTTTCAGGTTGGGAAAAATGTAATAAAATAAAAATTGTTGCTATATTGAAAACCGCTAAACTATAAAAGATATCAATAAAAAATATACAAGTTTTATGTTCGATCCCCACTCGAGGGAATTAATTTTTTTTTTATTCGCTTGAGGCGTTGAGTTCCGCCACTTAACATGGAATGCCTAGAAAAATTCGGCGAAAACGGGGCGTCTTAACACTAGGTTGTCACTGCCGACCCTGCTGTAAGCGTGGAGCTTATTTACTTTATATACATATTCTATACATAATACAAACGGCTGAACCGATTTTAGATAGTAATGTTCAAAGTTATTATTTATATGAGTATAGGCTGTATTTTTTTTCAAAAATGTAAGATTTCGTTATGAAAATTACCATAATGTAACTCCTGGGTATTAAATATTAGAACACGAACGCAATTCAGTGTATTAAATAAATAATCGCGTAGTTCAAACGCTCGAAGCAGCGAGTCGCTAGCATAAAACAAACCAAGACTTTACTAGACCAAAGTACCTAAAATTCAAAATGTATTTAATATGTATGTAAGTATTGAATGTTGTAAATATATTTTTTTAGTAGTTAAGTGAAAAAATATTGAAAAGTAAAATCTGTTCTCTTACATTTGAATATTTTTCTAATACTTTTTCGATAGAGTTAAAGCTGCAATGATATGTAATGATATGAGCAAAGAACTAACTTCAATCACTTTGTATAAGAAAAAAAAACAAAGTAGAATCTAATGAATTGCAATTTTGAATATTATCAAATAATATAATAATATTAAATGAAACTAATAATCGTGAAAATCAAAGAACTTATTATAATAATATTATCCAAATGAAACGTAGGATAGCTAAATGTAATAAAAATTATGTTAGATTATATTTTTTTTATTTCGTAAAAAAATATTACAAATTACAATACAATAATACAATACAATACAATAATATTTAATTGACTAGATTTCATTGATTACCATCCGTAGCTTACTCCTAAGCCAGAGTAAGCGACGTGGGAAACCGCTGGGGCAGCAGAATACGCGATAGCCGACTTAAGTACTGGGGCACCTACGGGAGCGATGGCTTTGGCAACTACTGGACCAGCAGCATAGGATACAGGAGACGAGTAGGATACTACGGGGGATATGCTCTTAGCTACGATAGGTGACGAGTAAGATACAGCTGGGCCAGCAACGTAAGCTGGGGCATGAGCAACGGAGGAGTAAGACAAGGCCGGAGCATAGCTCTTAGCTACTAAAGGAGAAGAGTAGGCGATGGCCGGGGCGGCATGAGAGACTGATTGATAAGAGACCACTGGAGATAGACTCTTGGCAACCACTGGCGCGGCATATGAGGCGATAGGAGCGGCGTGAGATGAGTACGACACGGCGGAGATTGGAGCGCTGTACGCCACTGGTGCGGCGTGTAGGAGGTTACCGGCAGAAGCGATGCCGGCGGCGCACAGGAATATTACAACCTGAAAATCAAATATATAAAATACAATATACTTTAAATGTAAAACACAAAATACTAGTTTATTTTAATACTATATTCAATATAAATATTTTTAATTGAATATATTGGGACGGAGTGGCAAGTAAATATTGATGGCAGCCTCGTAAACAATACGTTTATTCGCACCGTACCTTTGAGTACATGTTTGCTTATTCAGATGTTCAATTCGGAATGAATTTTGGGTCGATTGCAGATGCTTTTATACAGCGTGAAAGAACCTGTATAATGACATTTATTATTCGTGGCGGCTGTTTGCTGCAGCCACTTGGTGTTTCAGTGTCAAGGCCCAGAACTGCCTCTGCAAATTTTGTCACTTATGCAATTATTATGTGTGGAGTTCGAATACATTTTATTTAGAAATTGGGTACACGAACAAATTAAAAAATCTATTTAAATTGTACATTATAAGCCTTCTATAGAAAGTTTATTACGAAACGTTAATTAATTTTACTAAGGTAAGTAGGTACTGTCATGGAGACTAGGACTAGGACTGGGGGGCGGGTGGTCTGTGCCCACCCCGGAATAGCCTGTTTTTTTTTTGCCCCGAAAAATTAAAAAAAAATGTTTACACGAACATATCTTTCAATTCAAATCTAATGTCCAGAACCACAACCCCCCAATTATCTTTAGATACGCCCACGGGCACTTTTTACTTTTTATCTTTATATTTTTAATTTTTTAAGTGTGGAATTAATTCAAATAAAGCAAACGTTTTTTTATTCAACTATGGTTTGCATAAGGCAAAGTAAGCTGTTCTGTGAGTATGGTAATTATATACTCGACGTATATTTCATGTGTTTCCGCTTAAAATGTCAATTTACTTCCTTTAAAAAGGTAAATGATATAACTATCATATACGTAGATAATTGCTTTGGTTATGATGTGGTCTTCTATAGTAGCTTCTTTTTATTTTTTCATTATATTATATTAAACTTAAGATTGGCTTTAAGCGTGGAGAAACATTTAGCAAGATAAGAAAAAGTAATAAATCTATCAAAATATTAGTTCAATTTCCAAAAAATTAAGTATACTTCATATTTGTGAATTTAAATACCTAAATTAATAATAGAAATCAATTTCATAATCCAAGCAATAAAATGTCAGAGGCTAAACAACGAATGTTTCAAAGGAACGTCTATACGATTTTGTTCCTATTACATTGCTAATAAAGCCAAAACATATTAGCAGACTGTAATATCGTAGAGAATAACAACAGATGGAGGCACTCCTCCGTACTGGCCAAACATATCAAGTAGCTTAAATAAGTGTACGTCAAGGAGATTCAATACCCGTATAAGAACAATTTCATCCACTTTATGGTGTTTCCGATCTTTTACGACTGCACTAAAATGGGATCTTGCGAAGAATAACATACACTATCTTATTTACTTTTAAACAAGTTGTCGACAGCTAAGACCTAATGTTGTATTCTTGATATGCTATATTTTGTTATAACTCTTTCATTAATAAATATAGCGAAGGAGTATCTTCATACTAGGTTCCCTCTACCACGCTGTGAAGCTACGTGAAGCAAAAAAAATATATATTCTAAAATTAATCAAAAATTTATTTACGCAATGATGATGTAGTTAGATTTTAAATATTAATTGAATAGTATATGGTAATGAATTATGATTTATTAATATTTTTAGGCCAGTCATGGCGCAGGGGCACAAATAGTGTCTGTAAAGGTGGGTTGTGAGTTCGATCCTAACGCGAGGAAATGAAATATTTATTTAAATTATTATTTCCATTTTCTTCGCTCTGTTGACGAGCCGAAGCGCGGCGTTGTGCTGTGTGAAAGTGATAAACGGGGTGTCTTAATATTAGGTTCCCTGTTCTTACTTTTTAAATATTTTTATTTATTCGCTTTGGTAACAAAGCAAAGCGCGGCGGTGTGTTTTGCCGCTCAATACGTAATGCCCCGAAAATTGCGTGGCATTCTGCATCTGTTGCTATATGTAGGACATTGAGTAAAGTTGAAAAAAAAACTTAAATTACTGTTTATATACATACATACTGTACTGTACATATAAATAAAAAATATTAAATATATACACCAGCTGAACTAATTATCATGGGACTAACACCGAAAGATAGAGAGAGTTGTGGTGGAACATAAAGGCTATTTGATACATTAAAAAAGTTATATCAACTTAAGGTAAAAAATGACTACTTTCTAATAGAGTTATTTCATACAACTGTTATATTGAATTAGCCAAATCTTTACTTTTCAATTTTATATTCTACTCGACTAGTGAATTTGATTTCTAGAGAAAATTATCGTATTACCTTTTCTGCTTCTTAAATATGAAAAGAATAGAATGGTTTAATACAATGTTTCCTTGGCCTATCACACAAAAATTAAGGAAATTAGCAGGAGATAAGCATAAATAAATTTGAATAGCTCTAATATAGTATTAATATTTTTTAATTAACTTGAAACTTTTTTTTTAATTTCTTCCTATTAGAAAGTTTCGTAAACACATACATACGTTAATGATGTTTGTACATAAACTATGTAGGTCAATATTTAGTATAAGTATCTTCAAAGTTTTTTGTAAAATTGTTATCGTTTTTTTATTATGAAATTGCAGTCAAAATGTCATCCATCAGCTTTTTCATAAATTAAAATCGTACAGCGTGTGTTTGAATAATTTTTTCATCATTTTACATTTATTTTTATTATATTTTTATGCGTTTTCTAAAAAAGTATTTTTCTATTCTAAATATGAAATTGCACGGAATTACAAACATATTATAAAAACTGTTTTAGTTCTTGAAATAGATTATTACTTCAAATACGTAAAATATTACGTAACAATTGATATTAAATCGTTGCTATAAATTTGAATAAAGATAATATAAAAAAATATAAAAACGTAAATTTGCAAGAGGTTATGAAAAATTCGCACGTTTGATACATTAGAACAATTATTTCGTAATATTCACAAAGTAAAGATATTTTTAAAATGCTTTGATATATTTGGAGCAGTGATAATTGCTTATTAATTTTCTTTTGTCGAAAGCTTTGTAGAAACAATATCAAATGAAATGAAAAACAAAATTCAGAATTTCTTATATTTTTATTCGCGTTGTATAAAAATAAATATATACATTATTATAAAATAACTAGATTTTGTACGTAAAGTAAAGTGATCACCAGCCGTGACCGGCAAGACCGCCATAGGCGACGGCGGGCGCGGCAGAGTAAGAGATGGACTTGACTACAGCAGGTGACGCGTAGCTAACGGGTGCGGAGTAGGCCACGGGAGAAGCGTAACTCTTCAGGACTGGGGCAGCTGCGTAGGATGAGATAGCTGGGGCTGCGTATGAAAGGGCTGGAGCATAACTCTTGATGACTGGGGCAGCAGCGTACGCCGAGATGGCAGGGGCATAACTCTTGATTACGGGTGCCGAGGCGTACGCGACGGGGGCGATGGCTTTAGCCACCAATGGGGCACCGTGGGATGTGTGGGTAGAGTAAGAGGAGACTGATGATACAGCTGGTGCCACGGCTTTTACGATAGGCGCTGAGTATGCCACAGCAGGGGCAGCGTAGGATGAGATGGCGGGTGCAGCGTAGGATGAGATGGCGGGTGCAGCGTAGCTCTTTAGAACGGGAGCGTATGAAGCGTATGACGCAACTGGAGCGGCGTACGAAGCGTACGATGCAACGGGAGCGGCGTATGAAGCTACGGGTGCTGCAGCGTAGGAGGAAACGGGTGCGTACGACGCCCCGTATAGACCTCCGGCGCGGGCGGTCGCTACCGCGCACAGGAATACTACAAACTGGAAAATATAATGGAATTTATAACAATGTTATATTTTTCACATTTTAGTAAAATAAACTTTTTTTGAAATAATTAGAAAAAAGTATAATGTTAAGTTAAAAAAGTACAAATATTTCTTTAATATTTTCAAATTTAGAAAAGTATTTTAAAAATATTTTATATATCCCAGGAAAATTATGGCTATTGCTATTTTTAAAATAATATTTCAAAGCACATTTTTTACCTTAGCTGCCATTTTATTATATTAAATTCACACGGTCAAGTGATACGGACAGTGTGTAGGCGCCTACTTTTATACCGTTCTCGTTAGATATCCCCGTGCGCCGGCGCAGCTTGCCTCTCGTTCTAGGCCTTACATTAGACCATTACGGATGCAATCATTATATTAGTCATTGAAATGTATATACAAAATGAACAAAATATTTTATATCATTTTTTTACAGTTAATGCACTATGTATTTTAATTTAAGGAAATTCAATAAAATATTGTTATAGCATTAAAAAACAGGTAAAGCGCGAGTCGGACTTTGCCGTCAAGGCCTCCGTACCAGTTTCAGGATGGTAGATCAATAGGAAGTACACACCGTAGACCTTATTAATATTGTTGTAACTTAAGTTTTTATGAAATGAACAACAAATATAAGTTTATAATGTTTCTTTTCTACGAAATATCTATAAATTATCACTTTTCGCAATTTTTCATTCGTTAACGTTTATTCGTCTTGACGTTGCTTCGTACCAAATTTCAAGATTCTGAGTTCACGGTAATCTATCTATCTATCTATATTATATAAAAGGACATGTATCTGACTGACTGAGGTAAGACGCACGCACAGCCGTAACATTCCCTCCCTAGCCCAAGGGGTTTTGAAAAATTTTAACTCTAAAGGGATGAAATAGGAGTTGAAAATTTGTATGATTTTTTTTTAAAACAGCACCGATTTTTATAAAATTTGAAATTCAGACTCTCTAAAATACTTCATTGAACACGTTTAGCTGCGCGCGCCCCCTGGTAAAGTATATTATTATACCGTATTCTTAATGTATAATAACTAGCATCTGAAATCTTGGACTAATTTTCAGATTCAGTGGTTACGGTAATTGGCTTTTTGACTGTTCTTTGATCTGGAAAAGATAACGTCATGAAATTGATTGGACATGAATATTTTATTTTAATCATAACATTTGGAAAAATCATACACATTCAGTTTTATTTTTGTATATCAGGGAACTTGTAACATATATATATTATGTAATTGTAATACATATTATTAATGATTTTTCTATCATTAACAATATGTATTATTATAAGGTAAAGTTTGAACCGTTTTAATATTGAAAGCTTATTTGTCTGGTAAGAAGATCGTTGATTGACTGATGGATATCGACGAATCATTCAGGCTCGTAAAAGTGTCACAGTAAAGCTGCAGTAATTTTTTTTTTATTGTAGTAAAGTAACTGTTTATAGATATCCTTATTATTGGATTTGGCATAAATCATTCAAAATATTTTACATTTATTTTTTTTTCTCAATATTTTTTAACATTTTTAAAGTGTTATTCCACATTTTGGAAAGAAAAGTAAGTTAAAATATTATTAAGTATTTTTTTTTCAACTTTATATAGAATAGATAAAGGCTGACTTCGAACTCTACCTTCATTATTTAAAAAAATATTTCAAAACAGTAAAACTCAAAGGCGCACCGTTTTACTTTACTAAAGAAATGTTTTTATATCCTGTTATAGTACCTATAGTTTTTTCTCGCATACCTACCAGAGAGAAAGGAGAAATAGAACCTAGAGTTCACTCTGTTCCTCGCTTTCCAATCGTTGAATTGCGAAACTCAACGCCGCGCTTTGTCCAACTTCGCTACAGAATTTCGATAGCCCTAATAAATTGAACTAATACTTATTTTTTGGTATTATAAGCTTCTAATATTATTTATTATTCTGCAATATTCATACATATGTATGTTTGTCCAACTAACTGTAAACTGATCATGGATCACGGATCAGTCATTTGGGTTGGTACGTACTGGATGGAATACTCAATATGATACAAACAACAACTAAAATAATAACTCTTAAAGTTATATAGATAAGAGTCCTTTTGTCAAATTAAATTTTAATAAAGTCGCATACTGTATATAGATAAAGCTCATTTGTGGTGTATAAATATACACGAGTGTGCATTTTAGGGTCTGATGTTAAATTTATTAAGGCCCATGTTTATAAACCGCTCTGAAGTCTAAGATCGAACCTGAGATGCCCTTTTCATTCATAGATATGCAACTTATGAATGAAAACGGCATCTCAAGACCGATCTCAGACTCGAGAGTGGTTTATAATACGTGCCTTAGTCAATATACTGCGAACTATGTTATAATTTCGTAATGCATCACTTAAGTCCGTGTAGTCAGTAGTGTTATGTGCAGACATGCGTGGTTCCGCAGTCGGTTTTTTTTCTTTGTTTTCATTAATAAATTTATCGTTTTACTGCTGTTTTATTGTTTATTCGACTAAAACTGACTGGAGTTATGTGTATTGTTATTTAACTGAAAATCTATACGTGGTGCGAATAATATTAATCGTAACGTTATTTTGCTGTTAAAATGATATTATATATTTGAGGCTGTCATAGGACAGTAGGACAAGCGTAGGCGCAACGGTCGTAAGTTTAATTTCCACTCTAGGGAATGAATTAGAGTTGATTTAATATTTTCAATTTTTCGCTCTGGTAACATGGCAAAGCGCGGCGTTGAGTTCCGATGCTACACGCAATACCCAAAAAAACAATCAGAAATCAGGAACGGAGTGTCTTGTCACTATATTCCATCTGTATACCCTGCTATATGCGAGATACATCGTGAAACTAAAAAAAAAATGATACAATGTGTGCCACACCCAATTCACATGTTTGCCTTTTGCAATTTACATGGGCAGGTCAATCGTGCCTCGACCAGCACAACGAAACTAAATGACAGGCTACATTAAAACCCTTGCACTACCATAACGTTGCCAATTCTTTGTGTGACATAAACAGCCAAGTTAACAATACATCAATTCGGCAACTAAAATTGTTTTATTTTGTATTTTAAGCTTTAATACCACGGAATAAGGGAGGTTACGGGTTGATTTATAATCAAGCACGTGTCAACAGCACAATACGTGAAGACGAACGTGAGTAAAATTTTTTTCAAAGGCTGTCTCTCTATGATGAAATAAGTTTATGCAACGATGAATTGTAGCCGTATAATCTGGAGCACTGTTTATTTTGCCAATATATTATATTTTTTAATCTTAAAAAGTTATTTTGCAATATTTTTTTTTCTGTACATGACAACGGCGTTGAAGGCCATCGATATAATTTTCGAATAAGTTATTTAGTTTATACTTTATTTTTTTTTGTAATATATTGGTAAGTTTTTTTTTATTAATTTATATATTTGTAAAACATTAGGTAAACATAATAACGCATTAGGTATAAATAAAAATGCACGATATTTTTTAATCATAATGTTTAAATAATTAATAACTTAATAATCCAATTAAACTCGTAAAGTAGTGTAATAAATTAAGCTTAATTATACCGTCAGTCGCGCATACCATGAAATCTTAAAACTAACTTGGAATCTCAAATATTTACCAAGTGTAACTTGTACCGAGGCCGGTAAATGTAGTGTGAGATACAACAGAAGCGTCAGAGTAGGGGACTATCCCTGTTTTAACATTTTGTACTAACCGAACCTCAACCTTCTTAGTCGCAGGTACACCTGCGTAAGGCTGCAGTGCAGCATTTTTATGTGAATACGAATTTAACAATGCTAAAGTATTAGGATAACCATTTATAGTGGGCTGTGCCACAGAGTATAAAGTATTGTATATAGGTGATTGGGCATTTTGTGGCGAAATTTTAGGACCAGCGGACAATATGGCATTGTGGTAATTGTTCTTGAGGTATATAGACTGTTGAACTACACCAGCTTGAGTCTTCTCTTCCACGTCTGGTTCATATATAGGTGCAGGTTCCTTAGAAACTTGAATTCCGGTAATTGATGATTGACTGATTCTGACAGGAGAAAAGTAAACTCCCTCGGCGTCAACTCCCGCTTTACAAATAGCCATGTACGCTACTATTACAGATATCTGGAAAAAAATATATTTCAAAATCAATTATGGTTAATCGAATGTAATAAAAATAAATAATCAATTTTCTATTGAATTTCTATATATACCTTATCAATCATATTTGTAATCAGTAGGTAGGACCACTACTTATTAAGTGACAGTGTGTTGTAAATGTTAAGCTTTTATATACTGGAAATGTATAGAATTTATCTTGTTTCCATTATTCATATGATTTTTTACTATACTTTTAAAATAAAACTTGTTCTGACCTTAAACTTTTGTATGAACAACCGCATTCAACAGGCCCCTCAAGACGAAAAGTAGTTTAACCATGTTTTTGGTACTTGGTACCTTTAAGCATTATCGCTTGCTTTAACCCTGAAGGTAGCTTTTGAACTTTGTCCGCAATATAAATTCATTTTGTTTTTAAATTAATAGAGTAGAATTAAAATGAATATGAATTAAGATGAATCGAATAAGCCTCGAGTCGAATAAAAGCGGAGCAAAAAAGCATTTGTTTTCATTTAATCTTTATTTATTTGTGAGAATATTGGATCTAATATGCTATACTATTCAGTCAGGGATAAATAGGCTTTATTAATATAATATGATTTTTTTTGTTCTTTTTTTATTTCATCTATTTTCATATATCTTACATTTCGGTTGGTTTAGTCTGAAATAAAACAGTTATTTACTTAGTATTGTCATCTTTAAGACGAACCGGGATAATGTTTAACTGTAAAAGCAGCTGTCGTTTCGATCCTCACTCTTGGAAAAAAGTTATCATTATTTCCCTGCTTTAACAATACAAAGCATTAGTGTAGTGATAGCAATGAGTTTGACCACTCATCAAATTCTCGAATTAGTGATTAAAACGGAGGATGGAGAATATTGACTCTAAGCTTTCTTCCTACACTGATATACAAAAGATTTTCTGAACCCACCTTATTTTCGGTATGAGCATGAGCGAAAAACCGATTCATAGATTATCAATATTGTATCCTTGATTGTAATCTGTAATTAAACCGACCGACCAATTTAAGACGATTGGCGATAGTCGAGATAAAAAAATACTTGTTATTATGCAATACAATTTAAAAATTGCTTCGAACGTTTCGCACTTACCATATAATATATATATATATATATATATATATATATATATATATATATATATATATATGTAATATGTATCTATATTGTATATACTATTAGCATCCGTTAGCATATTAGAAGTGTGGGAGTGACCCAAATAATGAATTGTATGTAAACAAGTTACATATCGTTTTGTATGATTTATATCGCTGTCGATATGTTGTAGAGATTTGTGACAATTGATTTCTATAGAATTTGTTTATTTATTGGCTTATAAATATATTATTGTAATATTAACATACACATATCATATCGTTATTTGATTTTCACTACTTTATTGTTATTTTTTTTTAATTTATGCACATATATTTTTATAATCTAAGAGAAATAAATTATATTTTTTTAAATATAAAAAATCAGTCTTCCGACGATGGGACAAGGGTTCAAGCCATCGGTGGCTAGAGCTCCAGAGAGATGAACAACCAACATAACATTACGCGCCGTCTCAACTCGAACTGCGTGCTACAATCGGGTCTTGATCCTACATCCAACCTTTTAAGATGTTGGTCGAGGCTTTTCGTTGTTAAACCGTTAACCGTTAATAAAAATAATTTGGCAGTGTGATCCCGGCCTAGAATAGGATCATCCTGGTACTGGTGGTGTCGTAAGAG
>DWAN01004486.1:0-12125 GCA_018230445.1 Heliconius hewitsoni | reverse complement strand
CATCAGGTGACCCGCACGCTCGTTTGCCGTGTCTTTTCCATAAAAAAAAAAATCTTTACAGTACCTAATATAGAGACCAGTCGTGGCGCAGGGGCAAAAACTGTGAATGTTAACGAGGCTGGTTGTCGGTTAAATCAACACTCGAGGAAATGAAATATTTATTTCAATTTTTTTTTTTCTGTATAGTTTAATTTTGGTGTCTTTCTGTCAATTTACGTCTTAATGTCGACTAAGTAGCCTCAATGTTAACGTACTAATTATATGAGTTATTCGTCAATGAAGTTAAGTAAAGAAAGCCTATGCTTTCTTTCTTTTCTAAACATTATCGTGTAAGATTGCTTGAGCTACCTCAAAACGAGGATAATTGTAATAAAAAATGATTTCCCACTCCTTCGAATAAACATACAAATATTCTCATAATTTTCCAGAATACGTAGTCTAATTTTAATCTCAATTCTTTTTATCTTTTATTTTCTTTTCCTGCCTAATATGAGGAAGCCTTCTGTCTACCCTATTTAATCTACAATATGTACAAATATAGGAAGGATCAATATACAATACGTATTGTAGATACAGAGACAATGCAGCAACAGAGCGGATGTCGTCGCCGGATGTCCGCAGAGGGTGCGATGCATCAAATTGCCATACGAGACGACCTGGCTCCATCCACTCTAGTAATATAGAATCATAATCACCCGGGGAAGCATAATATTTAATTCATTTGCTCTGGTAGTCACTTAATGCGCAATATGTTGAATATTGGAGGATAGTGGAAAACGATGTGTAATAACACTAAGATTCCTCTATCGAACATAATTTTTTTTTGTTTGTTTGGTGTCTGCTGTATCCCGCATATAGACGGTAGACCGAGGGAACCTAGTGTTAAGACACTACGTTCCTCGCTTCCCGCCGAATTGTTAGGGTATCACGTGTTTAGTGGCAAAACTCAATGCTCTTTGCTTGTTGACCAGTGCGAAGAAAGGAAAATATTACATTTATATTATTTCATTCAGAAATTAAATGATGTCTCAATCTTCTAAGACAAAATGCAGAGCTAAGTTACGCCATTAAGCACCCAATGTCTCAAAATTGTCTCCACATTTTCAGAAAAATATTGTAAAAAGACACTTTTGTATTTATATAACAAACAGTTTTCTATAATAACAATAACATACTATAAAATATAAAACATCACGATAATAAACGAACCGCATATTAAAACAAAAACTCAATGATAGTTCGTGTAATAAAAAGAACACGAGAGCGAGTGAAAAAATAAAAAACTCAACGGAATATAAGTAAAAATGCCATTCCATCAGCATAAAATAATAGCTAGCAGTCAGCATATCATTTTATCCAGTCCTCATACAGTAATATGAAAATAAAAAGTGTTTTCGTGTAAAAATAAAATACACCGAGAGCCCACTACGACCAATTTCATTCTCTCTACTGAAATAAAAAATCTAGGTCAGCCAGGTTGTGCCTTGTAGCTTGTATGTGCATTGTACAAGCATTTGAATAGATTAAGGATAGGTTGAGGCCAGTCGTGATGTGAGGGCACACGCGTGCGAATGTAAACGCGACTGGTTGTGGGTTCGATTTCCAATAATACGATTTCCTCTAGTAGGAATCGAACCCTTATTAAATATTTCATTTAATATTACATATTCTCGTTGTTTCGCTCTGGTAACGAGGCAAATAAAGAAAGGGGGAAACGGAAGTGTTACAATGGGAACGGAGTTTCTTAACACCTGTGTTCCCAGGTTCTCTCGCTATATATACTCTCTACACTCCTTTGTGCGGAATACAAAGTGAAGCTAAAAAAGATATAAAGTAAATATTTTGTGGCACTAGTAGTTTGAAAAAACAATTTTGTATGCAGATTCATATAGTGAAGAACGCCCGCAATTGTTGTGGGTACGAATTTCACTTTATGAATAGAGTAATTAAAATATATTTATTACTAGATTTTATCAGCGACTTCACTCGCGTGCTCAAATAAAAATAGCTACCATACTTTTATAAACTACGTGCCCGAAGTAGCCACAGATACCTTGGGATACATCGAAACGATAAAAAAATAGTAGGTAAGTAGATGAAACCCGGGAACCTAGTGACTCTCTGTTCCCGTTAAGATACTTCCGGTCTCCACTTTCCAACGAGATCTTGAGGCAGCCTTTTAGGCTCCTCGCCGCGCTTTGCCCCTTTACCAGGGTGAAGAAATCAAAAATATTAAATATTCCATTCCTGTGAATGGGGGTCGAATCCACAACGCTACGACGTCATATTATAAAATGCATATATTCTTACATTATAATATTTTTTTATATGTTTTATTATGTACAGATATACAAACCAGTATATAATTTAATATATAAATGTGAACATATATCTTTCACAGAGCTATATCTCGGTCGTTTCATTACAAAAACAACAGGTGTACAAACATAAGTAAAGTAGTTTGAAAGGTAGGTATTTCTTTGACGTGGCTGTAATTTGATGTGGTACGATGCCCCGTGTGAAGCATGGGCAGCACACCGGTAACCGTAACCTGTGGTTTTTCACATAAAAACTGCCATAATATAAGTTTATTTTGTTTTATTTCATTTATATTCTGTATACAACAGCGTGAGCAGAAAGAACCTAATGTTAAAATTCTTTTCCTCCTTTTTTGTCCGAATTCAATATATTGCAGGCTATGCATGTCGTATCGTGTGTATAATAAATATTAAACGGGTCCCATAAAAGGGATATATTTGTTTGCCATTTTTATAAATAATAAATGAAGCCTTCCACGCGCGAGTTCCAGTTAATTTCATCATAAATTACATATATCATATTATATTTTTCATATACAAATAGAATTAATATATGTACACGGTATATTATATAGATCAGCTGCAGCATGATGTGGCAACACGACTGCGCTCCAGTTACGCTGCGTATTATGTCAATTATGTAGTTTAATATTGAAATTGGCTGGTAAAATATTCTCTAGGTACATATAACATGAGATAGTTACGACTCCTTTAAGAATCCACGGCACAACACGACAGCATACTTTAACATGCGATAAGAAAGAAAAAATAATAACGTATAGACTTAATAATAGGAATAGATACCTAAAACTAACCTTAGCTACAGGGGAACAAATGAACATACATACATATCGGTCAAAATCATAACCTCTGTTTTTACTTCGGATGCAGTCAGATAAAAATCAAATATAAAATTCAAATCCACAAGAGAGAGCCTTTAGAAATAGAAAAGAAAATCAACCAAAAAAAATAATAAAAAGAAACTAGAATATAAAAACAACGACAATACAAAAATACATTTATAGTATTGTTGTATATATTTCTTACCCATTATATTACTTTTCAGTTTTCCTTGAAAAGAAAATGTAAGCGTACTACTAACAAGTTCTAAAGGATTCCAAGATGATATACGGCTTTCACGGAAGCGACTGGCGGCGTTGAGTTATAAATAAGTTATAGCTGAGATTTACAGGATTTTCTGACCTTTATATTACATTCCGATGAGATTTATGAGTTTTTCAACAATGGAGAATATTGTTTAAAATTTTAAATTTGCTACTATTGTTGTGTTGTAATGGCGTGTTATTATTATAATAATATTCAAGATATCAGAAAAAATATTATTATTTTATACTTTTTTCTGCCTTCACAGTATATCCCGCACCTACCGATGTAGGCTGAGGAAATCTAGTGTTAAGAAACTTCGTTACTCACGAACTGGAACTCAACGCTGTGCTTTGTCTTCTTACCAGAGCGAGGCAGTGACAATACCACTGAATCGAATGCTGTCGCATTTACTGTATTTTGACAGTCTCAACATGCTGGAATTTAGAAAAAGACTTAATAGTTTTAATACAAATGATATCAACACATTTCTTCAAAAGAACCAAATGGTTTCAAACATGGAACCTATGGCTTAAGGGATGAAATTTACTCTACTAGTAGCCGCCCGAAACGCTTTGCATCAAATCCCATTTTTCCTCGTTCCTATAGGATATTACAGAAATAATCTCTTAGCGCTCTCCTAAATTCTCTAAGCACCGTACATACTAAAATTCAGTTGTTTGTCTTTGTTAGTTGATATATCTTACATATCTTTGAGATTACACGAATATTGATTTACTTTATCGAGGCCAGTTGTGGCGCAGCGGCACGAAGTGTGAATGTAAAACCGACTGTTTGCCTACTCGCTGTGTGTGGGATATAGCGTGAACTAGTTTTTTATAAATTTACTTTATATTTTTATAAAGCAAAGTATCATTTTCAGTGACATGAAAGCAAAATAAACAGTAAAAAAATTGTACCGGATTATTTACATACATATTTTTCCATCAACTGCGAATAACGACTCTACTCTCACATTTGATTTATGTATATTTAAATGTCAAATGAAAATGATATATTTTATTTGTCAATTTAGACTGTTGTTATTTATATTTTCTGTCGTAATTGGAATGTATTTCCACTAACATGGTTGGAAAGTAGAAAACATTGTATTTAAACACTAGTCTCTTAGTTAGTGCTATGTTTTTACGTATATATCCGTTGGATAGCGAGCAACTGAAGGGTGCTTTTTTACATTATCTCTAACCAAAAAATAAAAAGGTTTTAAACTGAAACAATTTGGAAACTCATTGTCATTATCCCCACTTTAAGTGCGCCGCCCACTGAATGTAAACAAATAGTAAAAATTATATAAAGAAACAATATCTTTAGTATTTTAATTTCCCTTCTTTTTAAATTTCTTGGTTTTATTTATTTAGCAGAGTTGCTTAAATTGAATATAAATAAAAAAAATACTTTTAAAAATCTATTTGTAAAAAAAATAAGTTTAAATTGTCTTACTATCTGAAATTGTTACATGTGTAAATTTTGCTGCGAATTCAAATGTAATATATTTTTAAACATACAATATGCTCATAAAAGTTGAAAATATTAGTACCAATATATAGTATAGCATAGAAATTCCAGTGGAAATAGAAGTTACCCTCAAATATTAAGTAACATTTCAATCGCCCCTCCAAGCCGCGTCCCGGACACCCTCGCTCATTAGATGCACTCAACGACCACTGGACGGGAAGTTTGGTGCATTTGATATATTGCCTCCGAGTGAGAATACAATGATATCTAACTGTGTTTATCTGTGTTTATGTGGATTTATATGTAAGTTTGTATGTACATTTTTTAACGTTACGAAAATATAAAAAAATAGTATTCCGTCGAGCTTAAGGTCGTCGTACCGTAACAGCACAGCTACTGAAATGTTAAACAGCACTCAACATGCAGCAAGCAACAGTATATTTATCATTTCTATTAAGAAATAAATCAGCCTCACTTTGTACCCCGCGTACAGCAGGGTAGGCTAGGGGATCCTAGTGCTAAGACACTCCGTCCCCCTCTTTCCACCGATTTCTGGAGCCATTGCGTGCTAAGTGACGGAACTCAACGCCGTCCTTGCGCCTCAACACCAGAGCGAAAAAATGAACATATATATTTAAATAAATATTTAATCTCCTTCAGTGAAGATCGAACCCACAACCAGTCGCGTTTTCCGGTCACATTTTGTGACCCTGCGCCACGACTGGCGTCTAATATTTCTATTTGTTATCGTATACTTATTTTATTACATTAAAATAGTATATTATTATCAATTTATATATTACATAAATGAACATATACATTTACTTTTAAAATTGTACCAATTACACATAAAATAAACTCATTTGATCGTAAGTTTGAAAATATAAAAATGAACAACTTGTTTAGCAATGATCAGTTGAATATAATAGAATATAACGCTGCTCGTTTTATTATTCTCATATTCAAACAACTACTCAAACAATAAATAAACACGACAGTTATGGCTTCGATGCACGCTTGAGGAAAGTTATTTTCATTTCCTCACTCTAATGAAAACAAAGCGCGACGCTAAGTTGTACCATTCAACAATATCTCGATAATTGAGAACAGAGTGACTTAACACTAGACGGTACGATTCTCATTAGGATAGTCACTTTTGAATATAAAAATAGCCTTCATAAAAACTGAGAAAGAAGCTTACTTAGGATTTTAACACTTTCTTATAAACGTATTCTTATTAATATCAGTTTCATCTTTTTGAAGTTCAGGTAATAAAAACATTTTACGTAATAAAAACTAAATTAGGTTACATTTCAATCTCCCCTCGCGATGACAGGAGCCCTTAGCGAACACCCTCGTTCATTAGACGCAGTGCCGGCCTGTGACCAGCGTTTAAGATATATACAATGAAATAGGGTACTGACGTATTTTGTTTTATATTTATAGCTGAGGCAAAAAATAAGAACTTAAATCGAGATATTGCGTGGTAGGATAGGAATCAATATAATTACCCAAATCCTTACTCAGAGTAGAAATTGAACCGATATACCCAAATGCGATTCTGCTGCGCCACAGTGGCTTATTTTTTTTTTGCAACTATTTTTAAGTATTTTTTTAGTAGCGTAACTCAACGAGGCGCTTAGTTTTTTTTTAATAAAGCTGTTGTGAAATGCAAATAATTCATTCCCTCGAGTGGGAAACGAAACCATAACCACAAACACGCTGACGCCGAAACGCACGAGGCTTAAATGATTATCCTTATAAAGTCTCTATTTGCAAAAGAACGATTGAAAGCGTTAACATACTTATAAAACATTTAAATTACAATCCTATGTAGCCAGAAAATAGATAAGAGGAGGCCACTACGTTTTAATTTTGAAACAATAATAAATTTTAATATATTAAAGAGTAAATATATTGTCTTTTTAAATTTTCTAAAATATTTTTTTCATATAAATCATTGCGGCTTGCTCACGTCGGTCACTCTCAACACAAACATACTCAAGAAAAGTAATAACCCAATATCATCAGCAGTTAAAACATTCATCCCTTCAATATCCGCCCTTTTATTCGTAATACTTAAATTTCTCATCGAAATCCATTTCCTTGTTGGATTCGAATACGGCGTTTTTGCAAACAATAGCTATTGGAAAAAGGTTAATTCACCCAGCTCATAAGTAAGCGGCATTGTGAGAAGAAATCTCTTCAGGTTCGCATTGAGAGTTTTCTATAAGACCCCTATCTCAATATAGAGCTCAGTAAGCGTACGAGTATATTATATGGAATAAAATGCAGGAGTTGCATTTACATTCATGAAAATTGCATGTTTTTATTGAAATATCTTGTAAATACTGTTGTTTTTTGTTGAAATGATAAAGTTACGTGGCCTTTATGACGCAGGGGGTTGTGCGTTCGATATTCCATCTTCTAAAATGTTCTTTTGATCGCTCAGGTAACGAGGCGAAGCACGACGTTGAGTTTCGCCACTCAACACGCAATACCTCCAGAATTCGACAGAAAATGGAGAACACTAAGTTCCCAGGTTCTCACTGCCTACCTACTACCATGTCTCAATTCTGTTCCACAGGGCCACGGTGGATGAGGCCACCACATTAAGGATGCTTCGAAAATCCATATACCTAGTTCTTAGCTACATCATAACCTCCTCTCAAATATTGACATGACAGTGTACCTAACAACGTTGCATTTGTTTTGATGATTTTCCGTTATTGGAAATCTGAAGCCCAAATTGGGGAACATTGGCTTAGTATTGATTTATCACTTGTTGTGTAACAATGAACGATAGAATTCATAATCTGTATAGATGTAGCTGTAAATTCAATTTTTTTGCATAGTGCATGGTTACGCTGTATCCCGTATATTTCAGGATAGGCAAAAAGAATCCAACTTTTAATGTTAGTTTTATAAAACGGTATGCTTTTTTTACATTTTAAAAAGGAGAAATTACTGAAAAATCCAGTTTTTTTGGAGATTAAGATTTATTTCTTATAAGTACCTACATTCCATTCCATTCTTATAAGTACCTACATTTCAGATACAAAGCTGAGTTTGGCAGTTGGTGGTTAAAAAATATAGGTTATATTTAAAATCCTTGAAAAATCGTGCATTTAAAGTAAAAGCCTGAGTGGAACCCTCCCTACATGATTTGAGTTTAATATCCCTACAGAGTGCATTCTTACGGGGAAACGGCTAAGGGTCTTTGGCATGTCAGGGAAAGTTAAAGTGACTGATGCCGGCAATGACGGGGTGGAAATCTTTGCTTTTGTTAATATATGGGGGACTGTCATGGATGAGTAAACAGATGACGATGATTTTTGATGGTTTCCTAACTTTGGTTGGAAGTTGGATTCGGTATAGTATAAGTATGTATGTATATAGATAGGCTGCTTTATTACCGTGACTGTTCTTTATCTTTTGTATATTTTGTTTTTTTTTTATAATCATTTATTTTATCACAATTTATCAAAAATAAAATTTTGCTTATTTTAAACCAAATAACCGAAATCATCTTCAAAATTTAAACACTACAAAATGACCGTATTTTCCATAAATTTTCGACTTCATCCGCTCATTAGCTATTCTTAGCCGAAACTCTCTAGGTATAAATAATAAACTATATTGACCTGACCAATATATTAAACATATATATAGCTACTTTACATGTACATTTTATTTAAAAAAACCTTCATACAGTACTTAAATTATAATTTGTGAGAAACCCCGAGCAGACACGTTAATGTTAATTGGGGGTTCTACCTCCATAAATCCTTTTAACCTTTTATTAAATAGAAATAACGGAAACGTGAAACCATTTTCTGAATTGTTTATTGTATTTAACAAAAATTTGAGCCCCTAACAATCGTAAACATATTAGCGTGTTGGCCATTCGTTTAATAGGCCGTGACGTCATAAATTATGTTGCACAAGTATCATAGAGAAAGATTTAAAAACAAGGGTGACTGTATATAGCGATATATATTTTGTATTGAACTCTACTATAGTATTAATAAGATCGTCGTATAAAATATCGTTTGTAACTGATTCAAGTATTGGAATGGGTAATGATGCATTCTAAAAAAGATTTATTCTGAACGTAGGATTCATAAAAGTTTGTATGCAATTTATTATTTTTATTTTGACTAAAGATTTGGTGAAGTATCTGAGTGACGATTTTAACGTATTTTCGAGAAAAAAGTTTCTAGTATACTGGTTATACCAAACTAAGCAAAGGGAAGCTAATGTTAAGACACTTTATTCCCCACTTCCTGCCCAATCTTGGACACATTGCTAGTTGAAAAATGTCTCGTTGTTAGAATATGGAAATGAATCGAAATCGGAAATCGTCACGTTTACAATGAGACACTGTGTCTTTTCAACTTTTTATAAAATTAGTAAAAAAATTAAATGGCATTTTCATTTTATTGAGTTCCTACCTTGAAATTAGTTCGAGAAGTGAACAACGATTTATACTATATGCTAATAAATGTTGCGCAAGAAATTGTATATGATGAATAAAATGCTTATTTTTAAATTGATTCTTTATAAAAAGATATTTGATTATTTATGCTTTAAATATGTTATCACTTCTCCAATTATTTAATTTATTAAATGTAAGTTTTTAAGAGAGTTTAGTAGTGCAGGGCCACAAGCGTGTGACTGTTGACAAACGCGGCTAGTTGAGAATTCGATTGCCGCTCGAGGAAATAAATATTCGATATTTTCATCTTTCGCTATAAGATAGCGACAAAACGCGGCGTTGAGTTTCGACACTCAACGCATATGCAATAATAATAATAAATATAATAAATAAAATAATAATATAAAATATCTATAAGAATACCAATATCATATTTCAACAGGATTACAAATTACAATAATCAACTATTTAAGGTATTCTACTACTAGTGAACAAGTAGTAGTAGTCGGTAAGATATCAAATTCACTCCCGCAATAGCCCTAAGCTACGACGAGGCGCACTAACCCACTGATCGGTTAGATTGAAATGAAGATGAAATATCCTCATAAACGTTAGGAACAATTTCCTTGGTTTCGCTTCGCTCGTTTCTAAAATATATTTACAAATATTATTACTTTTTTATTTGTAAAACTATACCAAACTGCCGTTGTGGTATAACGGCACTATGTCTAACTGTAAACACAACAGTTATAAGTTCGATTTACACTCGTGCAAATGAACTAATTTAATTTCCTCGCTATAGTAACAAGAGATAACGCAGCGTTGAGTTCCGCTAATCAACTACCCTGCTATGTGAGATAAAGCGTAAACGCCAAATCAATTTTAAATGAGTACGTACGATTCGTTTATAATATAATAAACTAATAAATATTGTATAAAAATAGAATATCTATAAACCTGTTCACCACCTATATAAAGCTTTTCTGGGAGAAATTAAAGCTATAAATTATATTTAATTAATATACAATTATTTAACTTCAATGTCTGTCGTATTTAGTGGAGCAGTGACAAAAAACTTTTAGTCACTTCCTCCTTTCTTCACTTTTTATCCTATCTTGAAGATATCTATTACCTAGGATTATTATTAATATAACGAGACCTGTTTACAAAAAAAAATCAATATATTTCCGAGCAACAATCACAAAATCATTCTGTCACCCTACTCACTTCATAGCAACCCCTCGGATTCACAGAAATAAGAAATAATTCTTAATCGGCGAACATTTCAATACAACTTACGTACTGGTAGACAGTGGCTGTTGTCATCACCCCCCCGTGACGTCACAACCCCCTTTACGACACGGGCTATTAGAGCAGCCGAGCGAGAACGCTGAAAACATTATTATTTATGCTTAGATGCGTTGCAAGTTATTGTTATATGCGAAGTTGTTTTCGTTAAGATTTAGGTGACAGGTGAAGCCATTAGGTGTATGGGAAGAAATGGCAGGAGCTATAGTTACATAATATTTAATCGTTCGTTTGAAATAAGGCCTAAATGTAAGTTTGATTTCCGTTTTTTGCACATATTATAGATATATTACTGTATTTGAATTTCAATGGGAAAGCGTCTTCAACGGCGACGTGTCCGTGTCATGCCGCCGACCAGCACTCGGAGGAATTAAATATTTAATTTCCTCACTCGAATAATACATGGCATGTCGGTGAGTTAAGTCTTGAATGTAGAAGAGACAGTATCTTAGCACCGCGTTACCCTGCAATATATGAGATAAAGCGTTGAGATAAAAAAAAATAAAATGATCAACCAAAACAAAACATTACGTTGAGCCACTTAACACCTAAAACCTCTAATATAGAAAATAGATAATGTAAAGATTGACACTAGACCCTCTCCTCTACCATTTAAAACCTGTTGCATCTTGAACCTGTACCTCTGAGCCATAATAGATATAAATCAATAAAGAATAACCATCTCTAGGAAGCAATTAAACACGAAGATTATATAACTTCCTATTAATATTTTAGTTAGTAAACTAATATTCCGCAAAATAGTTTCATAATAACAAAATGTGTACTTCCAAAATGGATACTTATAGCAACTTACAATAGCATCTATATTCGTATGAACGTAATATTATATTAATGGTAAATACTTCATAATAATAAACGTATAAATTTGAAACTTCGCTTTCCCCACGTTTAATGAGTTTGTTAGCATTAATTAAGACGTTCCTTTGATGCTCATTACTCATATATACATATTAGTTCCAAATAAGCAATTATGGGCTTATGTGTTCTAAATTCTAAGTGTTGTGACGAGATATTGTTCCTATTTTTATATTTTTTTGGAAGTTATTTCTATATAATGCTAGAAATTAAATAAATTTAACTAAAAATAAATTTAAATTTCCCCACCACATATTTATTCGGAAATAGCGCGGATCATGGTTACCGGAATGTTTTATCACTATTAGGTTTCCTCTATCTGACCGCTGTGAAACAGATTAAATGTTTCTGAATATTAGATTTCTAAGCCTAAGTCCCTTACGCTTTCATTTCGAATATTGTAGAGTAGCTAGAACACCTAGTGTCAAGATACTACGTTTTGCGCTTACCGCACCAATTAGAGACGTTGCATGTTAATTGGCGGAGCTCAACGTCGCAAAGTTATTTCCTACGGAAACGAGGAAAAATAGGATTTTATATTTAACTAGCGGGCGCTGGGGCTTTTTTTTAGATTGATTTGATTTTAAATTTTATATATATATATA
>DWAN01004485.1:0-12125 GCA_018230445.1 Heliconius hewitsoni | reverse complement strand
CTTACGACACCACCAGTACCAGGATGATCCTATTCTAGGCCGGGATCACACGGCTTTAATACACTTTCGTTCCCAATTTTCCTTTTCTTATGCTTTGCCTTATTACAGTAGCAAGGAAATGAAAATATGAAATATTTATAATCTTCCAAGTGGAAATCGAACAACAGTTGCATTTACAGTCGCAATCATTTGAATACAAATTTAATTGTAAAACATATACAACCTAAAATGTCTCAAACCTACCTCAATCTTACATTACACAATACTTCGTAAATAACCAAATAACCAATTATACATTTATCTTCTAATTTGACGTTTACAAAAATCGAAACAAGATGGCCACCCTAGTCACCCCCGGCCAGCGCCATTTCCCTGGCCATAGACAACAGTTTTATTGTTTTTATATTTATTTATCCGGCAGCGGTGTTTTTGCGTTATGCCCGTCTTTATGACGTACCAAAGGGCGAGATGGACACTTTGTAAACAACAAAAATAATGCTTAGCAGAATTTATTTAATGTTATATATGAAAATAATATTATGTTATTATACTCTATTGTTCTTTGTTGGAAAGTAACTATGTAAATGACCAAATTATGTAATGTAAATCCTTTTGATTGTGTATTTTATTTGTAACAATGTTTTTTTCTGCGAAATCAGCTGATTATCGTTATTTCAATCTTCTTTACTGTCTTAACGACACTAATGAATTAAATTTCTCAGTAATATACAAATATTTATTTACTTATGAATCTATTTATATTTAAAATGTATAATTTTTAATTTTCTTAAATGTTTAAAAGTGAAGTTACTATCATAAATACAATAAAAAGAAATATAATTATGCGTTTTGTACTATTCTTGTATCTAAATCAAATAAGAAGAACCTATTTAACATTGTACCAACATAAAATAAAAAAGATAGGCAATACGTAATGTCCATACAAATTCTGCCAAGTATCAGGTGAGGCAAAGGTCGCTATGATACGTCAGCGATTCCTAACAGAATAGCCACCCTTATTTTATCGTACATCCACAAAAATTCATTTTTCCACCCCCAAACACTATAGTCAACCTTATTCTTCAAGAATTAGAGATTAAAAAATATAAACTTATATGTATTTATAAGTTTGTAAGAGAAAATAGCCATGTTCTTTCGCTTATCAATTCAATATCACAACGCTTTTGATCGCATCGTTTCACTCGTTTAGTTTTGTTCTCGTGTTATTCGAGATATTTGTTTGCTATTCATTATGTATTCTACTTAGATTTTATTTTATGATTGTGCGCTTTGATTGTGATGAACTTTCATAATGATTATATTTTACTTTTTGTTTAGCTTCACGCTGTATCTCGCAATTTACGGGATAGTCAGAGGGAATCTAGTATTAGGACACATAACGTTTTCTCACAATTTCTCGAAAAGTTTTGAGTGGTAGAGCTCAAATTTTACTTCTTGTTTTGTTTTCTAAAAGTATTGTATAAATAATAGAACCTACCCGGAACGCTATTTATATTTATATTCAATTTGATTTATATTTATATTCGACATTGTTATACATATAAGGAACTGACGTATAAAAGTAATAGTTATTTGTGTATACCATTTAACAAATACTATAACATATAATTCTATATTAAAATAAGCTTCAACAAATTTCAATAAATAGCTGCTCAAAGCATAATTAAATTAGATGCAAGATGGCGTCCCCGAGTGGTCAGTTTTTGCGGCACTAAGTTCGCTCATTTCGTTTTTATGAGGCCGCCGGCGGCCGGCTGCTGTCACATAATCAATCACTGTTTAACATGTTGTCCTGCCAAATTAGTTGACAAATTTTACTTTAAACCTTAGCTTAGACTAAAAACTAAATTAACAAAAAATGGAAGTATTAATAAATATTAATTAAAAACTATTAGGATTTAAACCCACATCTATTAATCGTACACTACTGATTTGTAGTTTAGGTCGGACAGTGACATGCAAAAAAAGCAACTAAATGAAAAAATAGTCTCCCTAATTTAGCACAAATAAAATGCCAAAATTTAATAACTATGAAATTGTTCTAAAATTACTTATCTATATTAATATAATAAGGTTGTACGCGCTAATCTCAGGAACAGTAGTTCCTGAGATTAGAGCATAAAACCAAGGATTTCTAAATTGAAAAAAGCTCAAATAAAAAAAAAAGTTTTTGTGTTGGATAGTCCATTTTCGGATACTATATTTTATCACGGTATTAGTTTCACTGTAATTAACTGCACTCAGTACGTGCTTCAGAGTTACCTCAAGCGCATACAATATGCCATCTCTTAAGTAATTCACAACACTTACTTATTTCCATTAGGTGCGAAACTGCACGCAAAACCTAATTTTACGTACAAGTTCACTCTGTATCCCACAAATATCAGGGTAGGCAGAGGGAACCTAACGACCCATCGTTCATAACTATCCGCCGAATTGTGGAGATATTGCGTGTTCAGTGGCGAAACTCAACGCTGGGATTCTTCCTATGTACCTGAGCGAGGAAAAAGAAAATAGTTGACTTATAAGATATTTATTTTTCATATGATACACGCATACTTATGGTAGTCAACTATCATAGACTAGTGGTAGTTGGATTGCATTGATTAATTTGTTTATAGGTAATGGTTTCATTTAAACATAATAATTACTATAGGCTATTCTATTTATTGTTTGACTTTATTTGACTCTTTGACTTTGCCATCGTAGCTCAGTGAAACAACGCCATGTGGTTCAATAAACTATATTTAATTTTTATTTTCTTGCTGATAAGATAAAACGTGGTGTTTAGTTCCGCCGTTTAACAAATTATATCTCAAAATTGTGCGTAAAGTGGAGTAAAGTAAAGCTACTGAAATAAATATGTCATCATTTTAAACGGACAACTCAAGAATTTGTACTTAATATTTTAAAATATCTATGTTAGCAGAAAAAATTATAACATAACTTGTTTTTTCGCGACAAAAATTTGAATAAATTTTATCCGAGGCCCTCGTGGCGTGACACAAAAGTGCGACTACAAACGCGACGGTTGTGGGTGCAATCCCACTTTTTTACTAATTTACGTACAACTTCACTTTTTATTTTCAATATTTATTTCTAATAATTTCATTTTATCGCTCTGATAACGAGGCAAAACACGACGTTCAGTTCTGCCGCACGACACCCAATGCTTCCAAGATAGTGACATAAGAATTTTCAAAAAAATGTGTTTTTTTATACTTAATACGTAGGTGAATCATCTAGATGTAGCTTTTGTAACTAGCTCTTCTTTTAGATTTTCATAGGTATATTTTTTATTGCTTATTATTTGTTATTGTATTTTCATCTAAAACATGTAGTTTTTCAGTTGTCACAATTTGTAAAATCAATGACCAACTTAACCAATGTGACCAACTTGGAAAACTCAGAATCGGTTCATTAAAGAATAAACCTTGCAACGTAAGCAATAGCTATTTTTTAAGAGTGGTATTATATATGCGTTTTCATGCATAAATTTATTTCAACGATTATCGTTCCGAATATCTCAACTAGAGTCAACCCTCTTTTCGCATTCTTTTCACTCAGTGCTATGATTGGCGGTTTCTTTATAAGACCTTGAATAGTTCAGGGAACATATTTACCTAATTGTAATAGATAATGTTATTTGATTCTTTATTGTAAGTACTAAGCTCTGCTATATATTCATACATACAAACATTGAAATCAGGGTAGTATGAAAGAGTGAGTTTAAGGTCATGATCTTCTAACAGCTATCGATTCAAGTAAGTTCCCACAATAATTGTAAGATACTATTAAAATTTATCAATTTAATATATAAGAATTATTTGATCTATATCTAATATAATTAAATATAATCTAGCTTGACGCTGTATCGCTAGCGGGGTAGTCAGAGAGAGCGAAGCGCCAAACGCTACGGTCTCTGCATACCTCTTTCGCCTCGTCCACTGTCATCAACCTCTTCATACATGCCTTCCGGGAGTCCTCATGCTTTTTATGTGACCTTCCTCCAGTATCTTTGATACTGTGTTTTCGAAGGTCAACGAAGGTCTCCCCTTACCTCTCTTACCACTCACTTTTCCGTCATAAATCTTTTTAGCCATTTTTTCATCACTCATCTGTTCGACGTACCTAAACTAGTTCAGCAAGTTCTTCTTCATTCTCACGGTGACATACTCGCTAGTACCTGCCATTCTGTGTATCTCTTCATGGCAGATTCGATCAGCTATGCTGACTCTGCATATCTTACGAAGAGATCGCGTTCTTCCATTCTTCTTCTGTAATACCCACGTGTCGCCGCCGTATAACGGCGTCGGTACCAACACTGCATTGTGTACGACCAAACGTGCAGCTATGCTGACGTTTTGCCATCCGTATGCAGCTAATGCACCATTAACCTTGTTGCCGGCAGCAATACGCCTTTCCGCATCCATCTCATGCCTTCCCTTTCTACTGAATACCTTCCGAAATATATCACTTCATTCACTTATTCTACTATCTTTCCATTTACAATGACCCATTCATTGCATTCCTTCTTTTTTTCATTTCTTTCAATGTCAAAAATCTTTGTCTTAGTCGCATTCAGCCGCATCTATCTTAGTAATTTTTAAAAATTAGGATGACTCTAGGACTCTGAGAAAATAATGCTTAATTCATATTAGCAGTTGTAATTATCTTTACTGATAACGATCAGTTTTCTGTTCTCTAGTAATCGTTACAAATCATTACTTTCAAGAAAATTTCGATTGAGAATCATCTTCATGTTATTATTATTAGTCTACCTCAGTCGTGGCCATCGTACCAAAACTGGCACTCTTATTTAACAGTCATACCTTCTACTAAGCAAATCTTTATCGAATCGCTGCTCTTTGGATACAGCGTGGAGTTAAAAACATTATACTTACATATAACGATTACATTCTATCATCTCCAAATACCTCGCTTAATTTTCCGGGGCTTTAAGATGTTATACTTTTAATAAAACGTAAAATATAAAATTACATTATCTATAGCATTATTCAGTTTTTAAATAATCCATTACAGTAGGTTTTCATTATCTATATGTCAATGTCAATTTGCAAAGCAAATGGCAACACTGAGCGTTTCCCGCCGGTTGGTGTCATAAATTGACATACTTGTTGACAATTTGGATATTTCCATTTAGGAAACAGCGCGTCTGCTGCGTGACCGGTTACCGCGTCTTGCTAATTATAATTTAAAACACAATATCATACAAAATGAAGGGAGATAACAAAAGTGTTGATCTTCAAGCTCTCAAGGACATCGCTAATAAATTGAGAATCGACAGTATTGTCGCTACAAATGCATCGAAATCCGGGTAAGTTTAAATAACCTCACTTAACATTGTCGTTCCATTGAAGGACTAATGAAGGTTACTAAGTAATATAATACTTATTGGAATCTCATAATGATCCTCCTTTAGTTTATAGTAGTTATCTTTAATCGTAATTGCTTGATTACTAAATTATAAATGCTAAGTAAACTATTGTCTTGTGGGAAGGGGAACATGTGACTGGCCCCCCGCGACAGGGTTATTCTAGGTCAACGCTTACCATTTCAAATAAGAAAGCTTATCATGCTTAAGTACCATGACTCCTGCTATATATATTACATCGACAACATTCATAATTGTGTTAAATATTAAAATACCTAAGTAAAATATTCATAATATGTTAATAAAATATATTTTTTCATCATTGATTATTTCTAGGAATAATTATTTTATAATAAAATTAAGCATTTTAATTCAAGGTTAAAGGTTAACAATTAATAGTCACTATGTAATATATTAGCATATAAAGTTTTTTATTTAATATGTATTTGAAAATTGAAAAAAAAAACAATTCAAGACTATGTAATTAAAATAATGACTTAACTTTTTTAACATGGTTCAATGAAACAGCAATGATAAATCTTAATCTGATATACCATCATATAGATAACAGTTATCACTTGCATATGCTGTGTCATTGTCTAAAATAAATTGGTTGTTTTAGTGACCTGTAAAATATTGATTAAATAATTGCAGAATAAACTTAACATAACAGTTTTTAGTGTTACCCTCCCCCATATTACAGAGTAGGCAAAGAGGATTTAGTTTTAAGACATTCCTTCTTTACATACCAGACAAACTGTAATGATTAGTACACCCCAGTGACAATTGAACCCACAATCATAACATTTACAGCCAGATGCTGTACCCTAATGGTCCTAATGGACTTTTGAAGGAAAATTGAAACATATATGTATTTTTTTAACTTATAAAAATATATTTCAATTAACATTTATTGACTACACAAAAACTATGAAAGATCTGTTATTGAAAAGTGATTTATTACAAAGCAGGTAAAATTATTCAAATTCAATAATAACTATATATAATACTATTTGGGACTTCCTGTTAGTATTGTTGTAAAATATGAATCAAAATAATATGATTGTGTCTACATCCCTGGGGATATTCCATATTCTTATATAAGTTGTTTTGTTTCCTTCCTAATACACCATTATTACACAATATGAATACAAAAACAATCAAAAATCTATTTATTCAACTTTTTACCTTGAGAAGTATTTGGTTTTCATTATAAAATTATAGTGGTTGTTTGTATGAAACTGACTATTATATAAGATATTTTGATTGTTACTATGTAGTAGAGACTATTAGGATGTTGTTCTACAATCAAATCAGCTTAATGGGCTATCCTGTACAGGCTAGGCAGAGAGAGGTGTTAAGATACTCCATCCATCACTTGTTGTCATTTTTTATTAGAATTTTGGAGGCATTGTGTATTGAGTGCTGGAGTTCCATTTGTTCAAAGTTGCACTTTTCCTCGACCTTAACCATAGTGAAGAAATGAAAATATACATTTAAATTATACTATTGAGATTCAAAAGAGCAACTGTTTAGCTTCTTGGGGTGATAGCTTCTCTGTATATGGTCATTTGATGATTCAAAAGTGCTTACAATAGTTTATTTGAATAAAGAATATTTTGAATTTGAATATCCTTAAGTGGCGGTTGAATCCCCAACTGCACACGACTGATCAATGTTGTTCTAATGTGCATATAATAGTAGTAGATTATGGCTGATATGTTGTCACAGCTTGAAGTTATGTTTTCTGCACTTTGGCATTGCATTGTATGCTCAATAGCTCAAGAGGAAAATAACCAAAACTAGAACACCTTCATCAAATGAAATCTGCACAGCCATACTACATAGTTTCAATCTCTTTTATAGAAATAGTATAAAAAAGACTTATTTCTGCTATATATTATTATATATTCTGTTATATTAACTTAACTTACTTTGTCCCTAAAAATAAATCAAAATATATAGTTAAATAATCATTAATTTCCATCTGCTATTCAAATCCAAATGTATATGTTTGTGGAGAAAATAGATTACTTTTTTTCATTGACAACATAATGGTTCAGTGGGACAGCATCTATCAATGCTGATAGCTGGACGAGTTTAATCCTCATTCAGGGGAAGGAATTATTTTCACATATCTACTCTAGTGAGACAAATACATCAATGTTTCTTAACATTAGTTTCTTCACCTAAAGACCAATCCCATATATCATTTAAAGAGTAAAGTCTAAAAAAAATATTTGTGAAGTGGTAAACATTAACTGTCATCCTGTAACTCAGGAGTGATGAAGTCGGTTAAAAAATATGCTCAAGAAACAGATTAAAAACCTAATTCACTATTTAGTGAAGTATTTATCATTATTTTATGAATGAAATGGTTTGCTATCTATAGAAGTATGAATTAAAAAAAATCTTCCTCTTATTGTCATACTAGGTATGCTTAACTGTTATTTTATCTTACTAAAGCTAATTTATCTTGCTTAGTAATCATATTATTGTTTTTAGAGTTCAAGTAAAAAAGGACCCCTTATGAGATCACTTTGTTGTGTGTCTGTTTGTCTGTGAAGAGCCTTTAATTTATTTTTTCTGAGAAAATCATATTTCTATTCGATTTTCTGAGAAAATTATATTTACTTTAAAAAATATGTTACTGCCAAAAACACATATTTCGACACTATAAGGAAAATCTAAAATAATAGGATATTACCGATTGATCTAGAAGAGTATTACTAGTTCAGAAAAAAGTTATTATATAAGTTTACCTCCCTTTTCTGTACAGAACCCTCGGTGGGCGAATCCAACCGGCGCTTGTCCGGTTTTTTTTTCGATTACTTTTGTGTAACTAAAGTAAATTTAGAAGTAGTCCCTGAATATTATGTATTCATGGCTAATATTTAGAAACACTGTTGTGTTCAGTGGAACAGTGTCTGTCTCTAAACATGACAATGTGGTTTCCTTTCCTTGTGTGGATTCCCAAGAAATAATTATATATTTAAATTATTTTTATTTCTCTTTTGATATACAAAACACAACATAGACCCTTCAACATGCAATGTTTTCATAATTTACCAGATATTGTAGAAGGAGCGTATTAATGTTAGACTCCCTCTACATAGACACACCCACCCTACATATGAAAATTATCTAATTATATGTAATATATTATTATAATAATGAACCTATCCAATTATATATTTTCATAGTACGATAAAGATATAATAATAATGGCTAAACTGACTTAGGAAAATTTGGCTTTGAAATCCTGGCATGTTAATTTTTTTTCTGCTATGTACATATTTTCTTATAATCCCAATAAAAAATAGGGTTTTAATTATAATTTGGTTTAACAATATGATTATAATTTGTCAGTCATCCCACGTCATGTGCTTCCATGGCGGAGATCATGTCGGTGCTGTTCTTCCACACCATGCGCTACAAGGTCTCCGCGCCAAGAGATCCATCTGCCGACAGATTTATACTTTCCAAAGTAAGTGATTTTTAGTAATAAGTTTTGAGGCCTGATTGTAAACATAGTTGTGAGTTCGATTTTCACTCGGGCAATACATTTTTTTATATATCTCGAAAAAGGGACTATTATTTTGGACGCAAATTGTTTTAACACTAGATTCCTTTCATACCTACCGTGATATGCGGGAAAAAGCGTGTTTCTGCTTCTTGCTAATATATAAAATAAATAATAAAATATTGATTTGTAATTAAAAATATATATAAAATATTACTATACATACATACTAATTTTAAGCTATTTATTCGGTCAGAAGCTGCTATTAACATTTAAAATCATACATATTTTTATGCAATAAACTGTTATTTTATTGATTAACTTATATATTTCTTCATTTTCCTATCCTTTGATTTTTATCTAATCTAATGAAGTAAATAAAAAAACTAATAGTCATCATGGCTGAGTAGTCATTGAATTATTTTCATTTCTCTCTAATGACGAAGCATAAAAATATCTTAAAGCTAACTAAAAATATTTTACTCTTAGGGTCACGCAGCCCCAATACTCTATGCAGCGTGGGCAGAAGCTGGTCTCTTCCCCGTAGAAGATCTAAAGAACCTTCGTAAAATAGACTCTGACTTGGAAGGCCATCCGACCCCAAGGCTGAACTTCATAGACGTTGGTACAGGTTCCCTCGGCCAGGGTCTGGCTGTCGCAGCTGGCATGGCTTACGTGGGGAAATATTTTGATCAAGCACCTTATAGGTAAATAAATTTCAGAATATGTTTGATAAATATTGGGGTCGTGTTGGCGTAGTGACTGTAAACGCAACGGTTTTGAGTTCGATTTCCATTCGGAGGAATGATTTATTTTCATTTCTTCATTGTGCAGTATTGAATTCTGCTACTCAACAAACTGTCTCGAAAATTGAAGAGCACGTGGGGAAGTATCTGCCTGCTCTATTTCAACGAGACACTATATATTTGAAAAAATCACTAGTAACATTATATGGGTTTGCTTTGAAGAATTAAATTTTTAAAATTTGAAATATATCTTCCCTTATAAATTAATTTACAAAAGAAAAACAATCATTTGCGATAAAATCAATTAAACAAACACAATTTAAACAAAATAATGTATAAGTTTGATTTATTCAAAAATGTTCCTCATATTCTTTGTATAGACCATTTTTTATAATTAAGCTAAAAAATATGAATAATGAATTGAAGATTTTTTTTATTACAATCAAAATAAAATAAATTTTGAAACAATGAATGAATTTGTCATTTTATCGATTACAATAAATATTATCTATTTCTATAATAAAATCGTAACTGGTCGTTGTGTGTACATGGAAGATACATTTAAATATATACATATATATTGAGTGCATTTAACAATGTAATTTTTTTGTCTGTTTGTCGGTACGTGTGCCTTTGTTCAATCTAATAACAGAAACGGTTTATCTTATAACTATATAAACTATTTTGTATTTTTTTATTGAATTGGTTGAAATTTTGGTTTTTAATTTACATATATTATCTTTAAAACTACAATGTTATTAGAACTCGTAAGTTATCCATTTTAGTAAATAAATAAATGTGTAGATCAGCGGGCGACGCCACGAGCGAGTAGCGACCCGTTAAGTTATTCATATATTTTTTCTATGTATCTATATATGTTATCCATTAAATCCAAAAGCGATATGATTGCATTTCCAATACAAATCCGTTTCAATTTCCCTTACAAATCTATGAGGATCTAAAATACCATTGTGGAAAAATCCAAGGCGTGACGTCATGTCGTTTACCTATAGATACCTACCTACTAAATAATATACCGCGGTCCGCGTGTGTATGACTTTAATAGTGGTCTTACTAAAATATAATATTAATATTCAAAATATCGCGATCATATAACATTTTTTTTTCTATGTAGAAAAAGGAGGTAATTAGTTTGATATATGTTTATGAATCACGTATATGTGATACTGTTGGAAGTGTTAAATGGCGACTTCGCGCTTTGCCTCTGGTGTCGGCCAGAGCGAAGAAATTAAAATATTAAATCTTTAGTTTCCTACTTGCACAATGATTAATTTCAGTTTTTATATTGGTTATATAATTATTCAATATTAATTCCAGAGTATTCTGCCTAATCGGTGATGGTGAATCAGCCGAGGGCAGTATATGGGAAGCCCTCCATTTTGCAAGCTATTACAAACTAGACAATTTGGTGGTGATCTTTGATGTCAACAGACTTGGACAGTCCGAGCCTACATCTCTGCAACATCAGGTATTATAATTTATAACGATACAAGCTTTTACTTACGGCTTCCGAAGTAAAATTGATTGTGTTTAAATTATTAACAGGATAAAACATAGTCTTAGCCTTCTCAGATTGATGGACTAAAAAACTATATATACTTGAATCAGTCATATCTGAGATTAGCATGCTCAGTCAAACACACTCTTGGGCTTTTTAAAATTAGTATTTGCTATTTTATTTTTCACTTTTTATTATAGATCTATTTAAGTCTATTAAAACATATCCCAACGTGATATGCATTACCTAACTTGACAGTGAAATAATCTATATCATAAACTTTACTTTATAATATAAATCTTCGCCCTCAACCTTCATATTTATGAACCCGCAATCACTTCATACATCCCTTTCTTGCACAGTCTTAGTCAGCATTAGTAGTAATTTAGAATTAAAACTTTTTATTATTAAGACTTTTGTGTTAAATTAAAATGTCTTAGTTACTTTATGGAATACAATTATCTGTTTTAGGTACTTGTGTAATACTAAGATAAAGTAAGGCACAGTAAAAAATCACCATATTTTTGTTTGACACTGTGGTTGTAGACAAGCTGAGCTACATATTTGAACAAATTTAAGTTTCTATAGCATCAAAAACTAAATTAACAAAATTATGTAAATTTTGTTTTTGATGCTGCCTATTTCAAGTTCTATATTGGAGCTGTATAAAGAATACATTCTTTTTTTCAATGCTCTTATTGTATTGTCCCCATATATAATAATGTTTTTAACACTTACATAAAAATACACAAAATATAAAAAGTCAAAATGTATATGTTATTTGTATTTTTATACAGACGTAGGTCAGTCGTGACGCAGGAGTTGTGCGTGTGACTAAACGCAACAAGTTGTGGTTTCGATTCCCGCTCGATAAAATTAAATATTTAATATTTTTATTTACTCGCTTTCGTATCGGTGCTA
>DWAN01004484.1:0-12127 GCA_018230445.1 Heliconius hewitsoni | reverse complement strand
TATATATATATATATATATATATATATATATATATTATGTATACAACACAACTACAACCGTCGCACATACAGTCAATCCCTGAGCCACTGCGCGATAAGTAAACAAATCAGCTTCACGCTGTATTCCGCACACAGCAAGGTAGGTAGAGGGAACCTAGTATTAAGACACTCCGTTCCCCATTTTCCACCGAATTCTGGGGGCATTTCGTGCTGAGTGGCGGAACTTAACGCCGCACTTTGCCTCGACACCTCGAAATATACATTTAAATAAATATTTCATCTTCTCGAGTGGGGATTGAACTTACAACCTGCGCCACGACTGGCCTTAGTAGCATTTTTTATGTTTAGAAAATATTGTATTAATATTATAATTCATAACATATAAGCATAAGTAAAGATTTAAAATAAGAAATATGTATTAACATATAAGACCAAAAATAAACACACACGTCACCGTGCGTACGCGCAGATATTTTTGTCACATTACCATCACAAAACTGTTACGGCTAAATTGCAATAGCAAATGTATATTCATCGCCTTCAATGTCTTACTTCTATTGTGTGCGTTATATGGACCAGTTTATCTTGATCTTTTTTTAGCAGAAATTATATGAAACGTGTGGTACTTTGGAGATCAACTTACAATGGAAAGATGCACAAAAGGTCATTTATAAAATGACTAAAGCGATACGTGCAGTATGAGTTAAAAGTCTATACATTTAATTTTAAGCCTTTTCGTATATTTTTGTTTCTTTTTAGCTTTACGCTTTACCCTTAGTGAGACAGATAGAAAGAACGCAAAAACACCGCGGCCTGTGATTGTCTTCCGTTTTCTTACATTTGCTTCTTGTAGTATTAGTAGAGAAAATAGAAATGTCACTTCGTTCTTCTGTTATCCATCTAACAAAGAAATTTTATACGTATGAAATGTCAAAATTGTTGTTTCACCAATAAAAGAAAATGAAAATGATAAATTTTATAAATGTTTAACTATTTAAATTTATGTAACAAAATAAGCCAGACACAACACAAAAAAAACTGTGCGGCAGGTAAAAAAATACAAAAGCTCTCTATCAGCCCTGTATCAGATTTTTTTAGCTTCACGCTGTATCTTGGATATAATAGGGTAGGTAGAAGGAACTTAGGAACCTAGTATTACGACACTCCTTCCTCATTTAAACTCTTGCGTTCCCCACTTTATGGCTAATCTAATTCTCTATCAGATAAGGGATGTCAAAACTTTATACAGATGTCATTAAAGAAATCGGCCTCAAAACGGGATACTGATCCATCAACATCACGTAATGGCTTAAAAAAATAATTATTGATAGATTGGCCTCGAGAGAAAGTCATCACGTTAATTAGTACTTCGAGGCGTGCTGTGATTTATGTTATTTAGAAACATTTTAAAATTTATTACGGCGGTCTTAATTAAATGTATGTAATATATAATCTTTGGATTCCAAGATAATAGAATATAACTTAAGAGACGGGAGAATGAAACCAAAACGATTGTGGATCCGTTATGATCTAGACCCGTCATAGATTGGAAAGAAAGGAATAAAATCCATAAGAGCTTTATCGAAATTGAGTTAACCGATTTAGTCATCGAAACGTCTTCGAAATTTGTAAATTAACGTGTAAACAAAATTTGACTAAAGACTTTTACTGTTGTTTGATTTATTTTAGTTAATCGTTATTGTTGCTATAACTGTACGTTTATTTTGCGTTACAACAATAAAACTATGTCGCCACGGTAGTGGTGTCTGATATCGAAGGGTGTGGGTTCAAATTAATAGTCGCGTCTAATAAGACCAATTTTAGCGCCACAACATTATATTTTTTTGTAAATAAAAAATCCATTAACTCAAAAGCAATCGACTTAATAACCATGAAAATGTTGAAAAAGTTAACAGCAATTACGAAAACGCAATATTAAATGGAATATATCACCAAATTTCGATCTCTTGTGTAACATTGATAGATAAATTAAAATAATTATCGATTGATTTTCTAGAAATGATGATAGTAACGACTCTCTCTAAGACTTTCGCGAATATAATTGATTCGACCTCTCAACTTGTAGGTTAAAAATGGATGTTTTTCAATAAATGTTAAATTTCACTTTATTTATGACGTACTTTAGATAATAGTTTAAGTGGTTGAACGACTGAGAGAATGGTGTAAAAGGCAAGTTTGGTTATATTATATTGTATTATATATTTATATAGGTATAGATTTAAAACTTTTCCGTTACTGAGTGACTGACAGACGATATTAATGGAGTTAGAAAGAAGAAATTTATCTTGTAGGTTAATTAATGTATAGTATGTAGGTTATAGAGTGCATATAGGGTGCTATAAGAAATTATTTCTTGAGGAAATATAAAAGAAAAACGAAATCTTCCATTTTATGTCTAAATGTTCACACAAGCAAAATAGCGAGTGGCGACGAGTAATGGATAAAAACATTATTGTGAAATACCACTCATTAATATGTATATTGAAATATCCTTTAAAATATTTGGCTATAACAGGATTTGAAGTCTAAGACTAAAAAAAGCTGTAACGTAACGATTATGGGTTCGATTCTCACTCGGAGGTATAATTTATTAATTATTATTATTTTCCTTTCTTCGATTCGGTATAAAGACAAAAGCGCAGTGTTGAGTTCCGCCGCTCAACACGCGATACCTTAAAATTCGGCAGAAAGTGAGGAACAGAAGGTTTTAACACTAGGTTCCCTCTCTCTATTCTGCAATATGCGGAATACAGAGTAAACCTGACAAAAAAAATCGAATTGACTTACGAATGTTATCCGTCTCAATTTCTAAAGTTTAATTATTACGATATTTTATTTTGTAAATAAACCTTTTTAGTGATGAATATGTAAATAATTATGATGACTTCTTCAATTTTAAATTAATTTATTGGATATTTAAGTTTAATGTAAGCAAGGCAGGGAGTGGCCTCGGTTGGCCTTTAAAAACACATTATCTGTTAAAATAGAGAAAGGTCAGGCAAAAAGCAAGAGGACTCCCCGGAGGGCATATATGAAGAGGTTGATGACAGTAGACCAGCCGCCCTGCTCTCTCTTGTTACCCCGCTAGAGATAAAACGCGAAATTAAAAAAAGAATTTATCAGATATACCCTTTATTTTTTTTAAGTAGAACATTTTAGAACAGATTTGCTTTTAGCATTGCTAGTACTAAGAAGCTTAAGTATTTTGAATACATTTAAAAAGGGAGCGAGCAAATATTCACTTACAAGACAACCTAATTGCGTCACAATGACGTCGGTAATAAAAAAAATAATTATAATAATATGTTGTAATGTTCTATTATATATAATAATTTTATATAATAAGTAGAATTTCGTAATAATAATTTAAGTTTATATAATATTTCATGATAATTGCCCTTCTATTGTTACTATAAGGCAATGGCCACTTTAAGGCACAAGTTCTGCAACGACGGTTGACTGCGCTGTTAAAGGTTGCCAACCACTCGATAAATATAAATAGAAGTAGAATGAGCTTTGCTATACTAGCTATGCTATTATATTTTGGCATTAAAGTGTATATTTTTTATTTTATTTTGGGTACTTATTGCGTTAGATGTGCATACATACATATGAACGATATATGTTTGTCATATATAGAGAACATCTTAAAAAAAATTAGAACCTACCCGGAAGGTATATATAAAGAGGTTGATGACACTGGATGACGGTAAAGAGATAAGGAGAAACTGCTTAGTGCTTTGTCCTTTCTGACTACCCCACTAGGGATATAACTTGAAGTTGAATTAAAAAAATATAACACAAAGCTCTACATTTTAAATCCAAATCTTATCACTGTGGGTAACACTTTAGAAGACACTATACTAATTAACCCAGCCATCACACAAAAATACACGTCAGCTTGTAATCTCCGTAAATAATAGCCATAAAGTGTAGTTATATTGTTTTATTATTTCGTTATTTTACTTCACGATGAGCGCGTCTATGTTTTTGGATGATAAAAATCATTAAAAATAATATATTTGCCATGTAAAAGTTGTATGATGATTATTTTTTACATTTTTTTTATGTCTAATTATTATATTGTTACTACGTACTGTTGTCTTGGTTATGATTTCAATTCTTTGGAGCATTTTTCATTAAATAAGTTTTATATATCAACGAAATCTACTGGATTCATTTCTATTTTTATTTTTTATTTTTCAAAATTTTACAATGGAATGTTAATTTATTTTTTATTTTGACTGTAAACTTGCCATGGTTGTGTAGCACACTCTGTTAGACAAGCGAAACTCAGTACAAAATTTCTCGAAAATTGAATGAAAATTAGGAAAAGAGTGTCTCAACACTATATTCCCTGTGCCTATCCTGTTATGCGGGAAATAGCGTGATACTGTTTTATTTGCTTAAACAATACTATCAATAGTCGAAGCTGTTATATTCAATGCCTCTAAATGCAATATTCTCATTAAAACAGTACCGTTTACGTTTAATTTCAAAATATTTTGGTTTAATTTCGTCAGTCCTACACGTTTTAATTTTAATCAGCGCAAGATAATCATCTAATTGCTCTAAAGCGGCATATTTCATGCACGCTCCGTTGAGAGACGCCGGTTTTGAGTGTTGTTGCCAAAAAAAATATGATCTGTAGTACAGTTTTTCACTAAAATTCTATGTTATTAAGTCGCCCTCGTATGTTGTAGGTAGCCTTGTTCTTTTTTACTGTTTTTTTTACAGTTTTACTGTTTTATAGTATGATACTTGTTAGCTCACGTTAAGAAGTTTTTATAGATCATTAAAATATATTTTGATTTTCAAGGGATGGTAGACAAAATCTATTATATCTTAAAGAAAAGAGTATATATTATTCCTTATCTTAAAATACACTTTTAGTGAATTTCATAATAAATTTTAGTTGAAATTTTTCATAATTAAACTGTCAGTAATTATAACTTGCAATGAAAACTATAATTAAGTCAATGTTATTGAGGCGTTAAATCACAAACAGGCTCAGTTCAGGCAGTATCGATAACATGGCCCTAAAAATTACATGTTTCATATTTCAGCAATTACTCAACCAAAGAATACCGTTTTTAATGAATTATGTATTTTAAGCTTAAGACTGTATTCCACATATAGTAGGGTAGGCAGAGGGAATCTAGTCAACATTAAGTGGAGAAACTCAACGCTGCTCTTTGACTTGTCATCAGATTGAGGAAATTAATTTATTTCGTTTCCCGACTGATGAGTGAAGATCCTCATATATATAAATCATTCCATATTAAACAAACCTCTCATAATAGATCCCATCAGATGTTGAAAACTAATGGAAAAATACCAACATATCTAAAAAGAAATCAACTAAAGAAATTTCAATATCTTATCTTTTCCGATAGGCTAGACTTAGAGCTAGACGCTGAATATATCATCTACATAATTATATTGTATATTATTTGACCTACGCATTCACCGTTGGCAACTCGCAAAAAGTTTCACGTCACGGAGTGATGGCGACCGGTTTTTGCCTAGTTTCGTTGCGTGAAGCGACTACCCACTTTCGTTATTACAACCTCCTAATATGGCGTTCGTACAGAGCTATTCTCCGTTTCGATTGATCGACTCGTTTTTTTATATATGTGTACAATTGTTTACTTGTTCGACGTGTAATTGTTGTTTTAGGGTTGCCACGTTAGTGTTGTGGGAAATTGTTATTGAAAATGTTAATTAAATATGATTTTTTTATCATTAAATTTCCTTATAAGGACGTAGGCATCATGTGAATACACCTTTCCAAACATTCAATATTTTTTTGTATTTTAATTGGAAGAATACTTACAAATTCTGAATTATTATATAAATGATTTAACATTAAGATTTTTTATGTTGAATATTTTAAAAATAAATAAAAACTTGAATGATTAGTTATGAAGATGAAAATAAATGGCTTGAGGGACAGCAATATGATAAACATTAAACGTTAAATTAACCCAAAAAATGTGACGATTTTTAAACAATGTATGTAGCTTAAAGTTATATTTCAATACAATTCGGACTTTTCCCAAAATGCCTATAAAAATGTTTCTCTAAAGGACGTTCATACAAAACGACGATAGTTACTAGTTAGTTCTAGCTACTGGTTACTACCAGTAGCTAGAACCAACGAAAATAAATAGTTATAATATTTTCATTATATTAATATATGGCGTCGGTCTGTCGCTGGATGTGAAGCAGGAACTTCAGCCATCACGTCGCGGCCATCACTCAAGTGTGAACGACCTGGTGACAATACGTGACGTCAGCCAGGACGAATGTGGTACAAAGGTTTTATCTATTTGGCTTGATACATATTTGCCACGATGGCTCTTTGACAATATTGCTTTGTCTGTCTGTTTGTGAATAAAAATCAAAATATGAATCGGATGTTAGCTTAGGAGAATCAATTTCAATTGTTAGGGTTCCGTAGCGTATTGGTTGAACACAGAATTGTCTGTATGTCTGTCCGTATGTTACAACCATTTTATTTCGAAATTACTAAAATTACTCAGTTGAAACTAAGTAAGCGGATGCAAGAGCGTTTTTACGCTTATACTCAAAAGGATACATGGATTTTGTATCAAGCTTGTATGCGCGCGGTGTCTATAAATAGGCATTTAATTCCATTCGTGTTCCTAAAACAATTTTTATTAAATTTATTTATTTGAAAGTTAGACACGTTTAGTTATCTCTGGCTACCCCGCTAGAGATAAAGTGTGGAAAAAATCATCACGTACTCCTGTAAATATCCAACTAGTTTAAAGGTTTAACAGATATCTCTCAATAATCAATAATTCTATGTTTACTTTAAATTTGAGAAAACCAGCCCAATATTCTCTTATCATATAAATTTATGAAAAAAATTCAAGATCATTTTTTTTAACTTCACGTTGTATCCCGCATATAAAAGTAAAACATAAGGAACTTAACGTTAAAACAATTCGTTCCCCACTCTCCGTCTAAGTTTTGATACATAGTCTGAACGTTTCCAATAAATATTTACACAAAAGTGTATAAAGATTATTTGGAGCTAAAAAAATTTGCTTCACGCTGTATTTCACACATAGCAGCCTAGCCATAGGGAACCTAGTGGTAAGACACTCCGTTCCCTACATTCCACCGAATATTTTTTTACTTAACGCTTATATTGAAAGAATTCACATGTATATAGGTACTGAATATAGGTATTATATTGGTATTATTTATACCATCTATACATTTAAACGATTGCAATTATAAGTCATCTCATACAGGCTTCAATAGCCAATTACTATTAATTGAAATAATTGTCGTCGACACTTTAGGCGTTACGTGTCAAACTCTGAACTTGAAAGACTTTCTAAACGTATTCAAGAACATATCACTCACTATTGACAGGTGAAAATATTCCATAGATCTTGCTTTAAATAAATAAAATATATTTTACGATATATTTTTGTTTAAAAAAAAAAATCTCAAGTGGTTAACAGTAACCTCTGAAGAGATCCATCATCAATCCTGGCTCCATCATCAGACCAGTTCGATGACACTATAATATTTTGGGATTATCTAAACTAAAGTATAATATAAAGTTTTGATGCAATGGAATTTACTTTCATAGCTTTTTTATATGGTTAAATAGTTACGAAACTTTCTGTAAATGAGGACACATATGTAGTATCTTATTACTATAAAATTCTAAAACATAATAAAAAATACTACATAACTACCTACATTCTTAGCTAACCAACAACAAAGCAAAGAGAAAGCAAGCATTATTTTGTTATTACTATTTATCTAAGCAAGATAAAAATGTTTTTAATGTTTTTAATGTCATGTTAACGGTTATAAAATAAACACTTAATGTAAAGGGAAGCTTACTAAAACACAATATTGAAAAAAAAAAAATGCTGTTAAGATGTTTCTAAGTATAGCATGAAGAAACGCACAGACGAACAGACAATATTTATACATTGAAAATCGCTCCAACTACAATTTTTGTCATCTTCTACGTACAGACAGCGATGAGATACATGTTTATTATATATAGATATATATTATTACTTACTTTTTTATCATTTTTTTCTACTTTAGTAAAAACTTCTTTTAGTAAAACGTAAGTATACGATGCACTCGAGCATCGGGGTCGAGACACCTTGCGTTCTTTGTGAAACTTGACTGGTCATAACCTCGTTTTCAAAACTGTTCACTCAAAATGTGTTATTTTATTTCGTTGTACTTATTTTTTTAATTTAAGAGATAGAGAGTTTTTTGCTAGTTTTACCTAAAATATTTATTTATATATTATTAGTAAATAGTACAATATGTTATTAATATATAATTTACGTAATCGTCGTACATACAAAATGTTATTTTCGTTGCCCCGGTCTGAGGCGGTAAACTCCGGCACTCAACACAATGTCTCAAAAATTGAGTAGAAATACATGTGTCTCAATGCAACGTTCTATTAGTCTTCTAAGCTAATACATTACCTGTATAGAAATAAAAATAATAAATAAGCATACATTAACTTAATATTTATTATATAAATATAAGAATACTATCAAAATAGGTCGAACAATTAAAAAGACTCGACAAAAACATCAAAATATTGCAAATTTAATATAAAATTGTCTGCAAAATTTATCTGCAAATAATTAAAGTGAACACCAAAAAAATAGTATCAGACAGGCATACTTGAAATACCTCACAAATGTACCGTTCTGTATAAAGATACAGTAAAAATGATAATTTGCGCAATTAAAATTACTTAATAAACGATTAACGTACGTATTTTGATGATTTATATTTATTTTTATTTAACTTTATAATTTATTATATTGCTTTGAATGATTCATTTTAAAAACTGAATATGTTTGTATTGTAATGCAGCTTCACGCTTTTGTCCATTTATATACAGTATACAGAGAGAAACTATTGTTAAGAAATTCTGTTTCTTACTTTCCGTCCGATTTTCAATACATTTCGCGTTGTGTGGCGAAAATAAACACCGGGCATAGTTTACTAGAGCTGAGAAAAAAATCAACGATATCATTCATCGAAGTGTATCAATTTTTCGTTGTTTTCTTTCGTTAAAAGAATTCGAATCTGCACCTATCGTATATACAGATGCAAGTTACCACGGTGCCACTATTTTGTCTCACTAATAGGATAATACTACAGCGAGAAAAACAATCAACTGATATAATGCAAGTAAGTACTTTAACTAGATACAATTTATGTTAATCCAATAGCGCAATTATAATCGATTTAGCAAAACCATCACGACAATACAAAATAATCGGTCAAACATCGATATTTGCTTTACATTGCTTGTTATTTTATGCTATTTTACTGTAGTATAATATCTTTTTGTGAACAAAAACTTCAATGTATACAGAATTATAATGGTTTTATCTGGTGTCTTGAGATCTCACGCTCAACCAATGATTATCATATTGACGGCAATTATACAAATTCGATGCTCGTGTCGGGAATGCTTAGCATGTAATTGTTTGAAATCTTTATTTAACAGTTTTACACCTTTGTTTAGAGATATTTGAATAATTGAAGTCGTCCTGATGTAGCATGGTAGTCGTGGATTCATTTCCTTTTCGAGTTAACCTATACTAATGTAATAACGCTGGGGAATTAATTTTTTTGCCAAGGAGCTATTAGCTTGATCTGAAAAATAGTTTTTTTGTTGTATAGTCGATTTACCGAGAAAGCTATTTAATATGACGTTAATCATGTCGATGTAACCTTCTATACCTGCGACCTGTGAGTTGCAGCACTTAGAGCACTTAGAATGTGTCATGTGTCCTTTGGTCACTTCCGTTACTAGAAGGCGGTCGTGGCTCAGTGGGACAGCATATGAATGTAAATGCGAGGGTTGTGGGTTCGTTCACTTCGGTAAATCAAATCTCTGGCACTCAACACAAAATATACGCAATATTTTGAAAATTGGGCGGATTGCGGATCAGAGAGTTTTAACACTAAGTTCCTTGTGTTAAAACCTTGTTTCTACCTTGCTATACGTGGGAAAGAGTGAAGCTCATATACTAGAATAGAAGTTAATGAAGCCTGTCATAAGCTATTTTATTCTAAATAAGTCCTAGGTTCGATAGATCAAACAGCATAAATGTACTAATAAAGTGATATAAGGCGTAAATCCAACCATATATTCCAGATTACATACGCGTACAAGTAAATATATTAGTAACAACGATCCTGAATAGTATATGGGGTTAGTGTAGACTTAAGACAAGACACACGTAAGACATTCTTATATTAAAAAAATTATAGGAAATGGCTAAAATGATAAACTTTTTCATTTTTTAACTACAAACTTCTATAAAAAAGTTAGTGACTAATAATTTTATTCACCATGTTCTATATCGCTCATTAGACGCTATAATGACGTAATTGCACTATTATTATTTACTATATACTTTAATATGTCAGTATGTGGAAAGAAATAAGGTAAAAGAATCGCAAGTTTCTGTGGTTACCTTTCACATTAAATAAGAATGAGCTGTGAATTACGATATATTTGCTTTACTTAGAGCATTCTGGTCCATACTCTTGTACGTATACTGTATACATATGAATACGATTGATAATTAAGTTTTGATAAGCAATTGTCGCCTTGAACTTAATGATGTACTCGTATATACATTCACTCATTCCAGGGACCATCAGGGATGGTATATGCCATGGATAAACGCCATGGTTCTATTGTCACTCGAGGAAATTAAAATAAGTTTTATTTTCCCTCTCTAGCAACACAAAGTACAGTGTTGAGTTCCGGCACTCAACAGAGTGGAATTTAAGTAGAGAATAGAGAGAGTGGTCACTTAACTTGTCATGTTCTCTCTGTCTTTTTCGAAATTAAACTAGAAATAAAATGGCCACCGCTATAATAGGTGCTTCTGATCTGTCATACACTATGCATCTATAATATCTACGAGATCAGGAAATGTAGAATGTGGTGATTTAGCGTTCTATTCTAGAATAAACAAACATACAGATAATAAACAGTTTGTATTGTACAGTATTTTTCTACAAATTCCACCTTTGGATTGCGGTTTCGCCTGCGCGGTCAAATGTTAATAATTAAGACTGGTGTACGACTTACGATATATGAACTATTCAATACGATACGAACATGTCAATTTGAACCAGTACCTAATTTCTAAGATTAGTGCATTTAACCAAACAAACTCTGCAGTTTTGTAATATAAGTATAGATTACATATAGTTATATGAATTACACAACAATTTTAATCAATTTAATTGATTTCTGAGCACTTGCTAGGAATTTAATCCATGTCTAGTATTTGTCGTTTATAGATACATATATACATATATTGTTACGTAATAAGCGTTTCTCGTTCTACGTAGTTTAGACTTCAACGAGTTACAGACATTAAGATGACACAATGGTCATATATTCAATTCCCGCTTACAAATATATTAATATGTGAAAAATATATATATATATTCTCAATATGGTTAGAGAAACATAAGATTCAGTTTCTACCAGTTCCAGTTTTTCGGCAGCTTTTATCAGCAAGAACTGTCTTCCAAGTCGGACATTACTGAATTTTTTGGAAGATATACTTAGTTTGCGGTAACTTTAATATTGAGTAAAGTTTTTTTATAATTTTATTTATATTATAAACATATATAATTCATCCCTCTAACCCTACATTAAGGATTACGCAATCAGGCCGCATTCCTCTATGAATGCGCGGGCGCAGTCAAGGCGACCGACAAACTACGTTATAAATACCGTCTAAGACACCTACCTACTACTATCATATTGGAGGATTGAGCTTGAATTTAATTATTTTCTTATATAAATAATATTAGTTTGATATATTTTATTGAGAAAAAGTAAATAGTTTTAAAACATTCCATTCTCCATTTATTATTCAGAATAAAGAATGAACGAGTATAAATATTTAGTGCAATGTAATAAATGTGGGTTCAGATCTTGTTTTAGTACTCAAATGTTAAGGCATCAACCATTTATCAATTAAATACTTAATTAGAAAACGTATAAAAATTTGAACGTAGCGGGACTCGAACC
>DWAN01004483.1:0-12129 GCA_018230445.1 Heliconius hewitsoni | reverse complement strand
TCATATCTCCAGAACCGCTGAACGGATTTACATATTTGAGGTATCGTTAGATTCGAATCAGCAGTGTTCTTAGATAGGTGACGTTAAAAAAACAATCATGGTTGGGGGACGCCATTGGACTTAGTGAAAAACATAATCCTATCGAATACTACAATATTGGTATGGAATTCAAGAGCTCAGCACGAAGATTTCAAAAAGGTATATCATGACTATCATTACCATAATGAATTGTAACAAAAAAGTGAAAAATAAAAAAAATATTTGTAAAAACAATAACCCCGACTGCAGAGAACTGAAAAGAAAATAAAGAAGCCCTATAGTTTATTAGGATTAACAGTCAACAGTGAGGAAATGAGAATATGAAATAATTCATTGTCCCAGTGATACTGCTTGTATTATTTTCATGTCTTCAAAGTAATAAATTAGGTTATTTTTATTCTTTACTTGGTATTTCACGAAGACGGTAGTTGCCCGATTTTACTATAAACTGTAAAAATATACGGAAAATCGAGTTAATAAGCTAGTATTAAACAAACATGTAAGGCCAGATTTTAACTTTTTTTCGTATCTTATATCTATATTAAGTCGTCAGTGTGTCAGACGGTAGTGCAGGTAACTTGAGCCGGCCGCAGACCACCGACCACCGGGGTGCAAAATACATGTCGTAAGATGACTTTGTTTTTAAATTAACGCTCAATTAGTTCAGAAATAGGATATATTTACTAATTTTTGCACACTGTTCTGTCCATCTTTAACTTATCTAGGGCAGGTATTCATTTGATTTCAAATGAGTAGTAGAGTAGTAAAAAAGAACTCCGGTGCAGAAGCGCGCGACTCTAAGCGCGACGGTTGAGGGCTCGATTCCCACACGATAATGAGAAATATTAAATATTTTATTATCTCGTTCTGGTAACGAGCTAAAGGGCGCCGTTGAATTCTGCCACTCAACACGCTCAATGTCCAATGAATATGTCTTAATGGTATACGGATTGTCTTAACGCTAAAGTTAAAACATATACGTTGGTCCAATTAAATTATAGTTTAATTGGAGTAAAATTCGTATAAATGCGTATGAATATTTTAATGGTAACATAAAGATATAGTTTCCATGTCACAGCTTCGCACTTTATCCTGTGTATAGCAGGATAGTCGAATAGAATATAGTGTTAAGACACATCATTCTTTACTTTCCATCTGAATTCGTGGTATTATTTAGGCGGAGCTCTTTTTGTCTTGCCAGAGTCGGGAAATAATAATAAAATCATTCTATTCTCTACTAAGAATCGAACCCACAACTATAACGTTCGTAACCACTGCCTCAAATATCGTAAGGGAATTGTGCAGATGATATAGGTACTATGAAACAATTAAGTGACCTTTCCGTATAATAAACACTACAATATATGGAGATGTTTTTTTAAAAAAAGTTGTCGTTTAAAATATTTCTATTTTATAGTTAAGTCTATATAGACTTCTATCTATCTATAAGCTTCACGCTGTACGGGGCCGTTTAAGTATTACGTAAGCAGTTTTTTTTGCAGTTATTGACAACACAACCCCTTTATTAAATTATATTATCATTTATTCATGCCATTGTGAACTTCAAATTTATTGTATTTATTTTAAATACATTATTTTTTAGCTTCACGTTCACGCTGTATCCCGCATATAGCAAAAAAGACAGGGAAAACCTGGTGTTAAGATATTAAGTGGCGAAAGCAACGCTCTGCTTTGTGTACCAGGAAGGGCGGGAAAATAAGAAATTATAATATTATTAAAACTTTCCCCCCGCATTTAGAAATAAAAGAAATCAAATGTATCGATGTTAAAATCAATTTCAAAATAAAAATATAATCAATTACTAACCATACTTTTTATACTGTGGTACATTCTACATGGACCTCTCGGTTAATAAACATTAAGATAACAATCTGCATTACTTGAGTGTGTTTATAAAATATGTCTTCGTATTTAATTCTTACAGTGAATTTTCACGCTCTTTACCTAAGTATTTAAAATTTATGCAGAAAAAACATTAGTATTGTACCACATGTATATCTCGAGAATATATTAAACACCGTTATTATTTTTTTTTAAAATCGCTTAATGCTGCTTACTACATTTTGCAGGCAGAGGGTACTTGGGAAACTAGTGTTAAGACAATTCGTTCCTATTAAGACATTTCCGCCGAATTCTTCTGGGATTGCTTGTTTAGTGTCGGAACTCAACTCTGCGCAAAATTATATATATTAAATATATATAATTTAGGAAATGTGTTAAAAGTTAGATGAAGAGAGAGAAACAGAATATCTTTTAAAGTGACAAGATTTTTTTTATATGTAAAAGATAGGTTTTGTGTCAAAAGTATTACCTAAGTACCAAATTTTAAGGTTATTAGCAAGAAACGTATTGCACAATGGTTGTAGGTTCGATTCCCACTCCAAAGAATGAAATATCTTTTTTTTATTTTTATTTCCTCGTTCTGGTAACGGAATAAATCGAGGGGTCGAGTTCCGACACTCAATACAGAAAACCTTAAGAATTCGGCGGACAGTGGGACAGGGAAGTGTCTTAATGGGAACGGAGTGCCTTCACATTGGGTTCTCGGGTTCGCTCTGCCTACTAAGCTAAATGTGGGAAACACAGTGAAGTTATGTTACTTTCTCTTACTTAATCAATAAGTCTTATGCAAAAAAACCAACATTTACTATATAAACCAATCCTAATATCAGATGTAGATCTATCAAATGTTACAAATAATCTTCTAAACAATAGGCACAGTAACATAGAATCAGTCGGTGTAATTCGATCACAAAGCTTTGTTCTACCCGATGAAGCACCTAATTAATGGGCGGTCATTGTGTGTGTGTGCAACTGCTTCTGTAATTATATTTCACTAGAAAATTATATATATTTAATATGAAAATTAAGTTGTATGTCTGTCTGTAAGATGCGGAGCTAATTAAAAAATTAAAACTAAATCAAATTCATAATAATAATTAATAATTTTTGTAAAGAAACCGGTATCACTCAACTTCTTCTAGCTACACGCTGTATACCGTGTGTGTGTGTGTGTAGCGGGTAAATGAGGTATCTAATGTACTAAGACAATCCATTACTCACTTTCCACCCATTTTTTTAGGCATTGCCTGTAAAACTAAAGGTAAAACTGATGAAAAGCGTTTCCTTCCCCGTATAGGAATCAAAACCTACAACGCTCACGTTTTCAGTCAAACGCTGTGCTGGTGCATAAACAGAGATTTATCTTACAAAATGCTAAGAAATTAAATATTACGAAAAAAGATATCTAATTAAATTGACCTTGTTTACTCAAGTAAAAGACACGTTAATCCACTAGTTAAAAAGTGACTTTAATAAACCTTAATTAGTAGGTCAGTAAACAAAAAGTCCGAGCTACTATGGCTGTATACAATCATGACTTTATTATACTTTGTATGGATTCATCTAAATTAAATGATATATTGTGTAATATATTGAGGCTTTTGTGGCACATCCAAGCAATGGTTAGTTGAAGAAGATGTTTAGAATTAGCCTTTACTTACCGTTTCACACCTAAATAAGTCTGACCGCAGTACAGTGGATTACATCAAAACGATTTCGGTTCACGCTGTATCCCGCACAATTAGCAGAGGGAATCTAATATTAAGATTCTCCGTTTCCTACTTTCCATCGAATCATCGAAGAAATTAATCGACCTCAATCAATCCAGGGCCTATACATTCATATGTGCTAAGGTGTCCGTGGTGCACACCTAAACAAAGGTCCATTTATTAAAATACGTAATTGTCGTCTGCAAGTTTTTTTGCGAAAACCTTAGAACTTAAAACGGAAAAGCTATTTTTTCTTATTTCTATAGGAATTTCGAAAAAAACTTCTTTTAGTGTTTCCCAACACTTTAATCTAACTTCGTGGCACTTTTCTACTTTAAAAGTCCAGTAGTTTTGTCTGCGTCATTTATCAGTCACCTATAATAGTTCCAACAAGAAAGTTCAGTCAACGGAAGAGTTTAATATATATTTGTTATAGATGAAATTATATCCAGAATATAAAATATGAGGCTATTGTGTGAAAATACGACGATTGTGGGTTCGATCATCACTCACTGGAAGATTTATTTTCTCTTTCCTATAGTTCAAGAGCATCGAATGCCTCGAATTCTCTATGAACTCTAGGTTCTGTTTACCTACTCAGCTGTATGAGGCATAAAACGGGAAATTAAAATAAAGAAAAAGTCTGGTTTCTTCGAAAAAAAAAACCAACATCCAATGTCCTTGTTTTTGGAACACATTTCAACATTATTAATCTGCTCTTTTTAAAAGTCGGCCGCTCATTATGACACATACATACATACATAGGTACGTATATACATATATATACGTAATCGATTCTAAATGTCTGTGAACAATGATGATCTCAGAAGTCAGAACTATTTCCGTCTATTAGTGGTAATTGTGGCTATAGCTTGCGCATTATGAGACATTAAATGCCTCTTGTGTTTAGCGACAAAGGATTTTGACGAGTAACTTACCTTGGTTTGTGTTTTTCTCACACTTTATATTTAACTATAGAATTTGAATTGCTTGGAGAGCTTTTTTTATAGCAAAGAAACCCCTTCACACTACCAATGCAGACTCAAGTGGAACTCCTAGATCACCGTCCACAGTTCCGTCCTATCCCCTAAAACCTCGTGGTACATACTCTTCGACCGCCATTGGCCGACGCTACAGTTCACCTCAGTGAATAATATCTATATAATAATCTTCCGCAGGATTATTTCGCAACTTTCACGGAGAAATCTTACTTTAGCTAGACAAAGAGGTAAAACTTAGGCACTTTTATCAACACGTGATACACAAGTGCTTTAAATGAACTGAAAGTTGGCCCCTCTGTATGTTTTTGTCAAAATTGCAGATCTTGGCTCGAGGCTTGCTTTCTTGCTTGCCTTGTTTGTTAAGGCGTCCTCGCTGGTGGGACACCTGACCGCACGCCATGTCCGGAATATCGGGAAGTAAAAACTACAAAACGCTTCACGCTGTATCCTGCTTACAGCAGGCTAGACAGAGGGAGCCTAGTGTTAAAACAATCCTTTCCCCATTTTCTGCCGAATTTTTCGAGGTATTGCGTGTTGAGTGGCGGAACTCAACGTGATAAATCGCTGTCGAGTAGAAAAATGTCTATACAAAAATGAAGGCAGTTTTTCTTAATTATTTAAAATTATATTCGTACAAAAATATGCATAATGTTGTTTTTTTCCTGATATATCAGAAATTAAAAATTCAAAATATATTAACGTCATCGTATCATCATTTCAAATGTCACCCACAGACTATAGGAGACACGGTGTCGGGTGTTCAATCGCTCCGTAGCGAATGGCCACAGTCGACGCTCTAAACGCTTTTCCCAAACTCGTCATTAACGCGCGCCTGTGGGCTAAGTTATAAAAGAATAGCTTATTTGACTTTTTTAAATAAAGGAAAAAAATGCGTGATTTAAAGCCACGGCTCTTGGTAACCGTCTAATCTAAGAGGCATGGATTCCAATTTTGGTAAAAATTAGTATGTAAGTGAAATTTTTCTCCGCTCTTTATTATAATTTGTACAGAAGCATTGAGTAGTGAATTGAACAATTTAATAATAACCAGTTAACATTTTTATTTTATTAATTGCATCTTAAATCAACTCATTGTGTAGGGAACGAGATATCTACCTAAAAAAGATAATATAAAAGACTGATGACTATCGTTATTTTTAACTGACTTTTGCAAAAGAAATATTTGTAATGTTTGTTACCTCAGAACTGGGTGAACTGATTTTGATGATTCTTTTTTTATTTGAAAGCTAGTGTTTTCGGTGTGTTTATTTTCATTTGGTCTAATTTCAACCATGCTATTCGCGAGAAAATCAAGTATAAGTTAAGTCAAGAAAATCAAATATAAGTCAAGAAAATCAAATATAAGTTTTACGTTGAATAAGTGAGCGACAAATGGACGAATAACTCCATTTCAACTTTTTAGTTTAATGTTCGAAGTAAGTTTCTTGTTAAAGATTATTTAATATAGAATATAAAATAATCATAGAAATAGTAAGATCTAAGTAATAATTAGTACGATCTCTAAACTATATATGCACATAAATAACGGTTTCGACAGTGGGCAGAGGCAAATTGATGTAAGAACACTCCGTTCCCTACTTTTTCAAGACATAACTGTAATTTTCAAAATGTCTTCATTATTTTAAAAAAATATGAAACAAATTCTTTTATTTTACCCGCTTTCTGCTTGATCTTGAACCCATTACCTTCAAAAGACTGAGTCGGTTTTTTCCGTGTAACAAGAGCGTGTGTCAAATTTAATACATATTAGTGACCGCAACGTTCCCTTGCATTCCTAAGTTACAAATGGTGCGATTATAATTTTATAGATGATATCTGCGTTTCGAAGACGCAGATTGATGTTTCGTAAAGAAGAGAATTTGTACTTTTTGTATTTGAAATGTTCAAAGAATGGTGAGGCACTCGTGGCGCAGTGGCACAAGCGGGTTTATACACTCTGTTCCCCATGCACCGTCAAATTTTCCAAACATTGCGTATTGAGCGGTGGAAATTAACGCCGTGGCTGTTCTTGTTACTAGAGTAAGGAAATGAAAATAATGTGTATTTGATAAAAAGAAAAGAATTGAGTCACTCTTTCTTTTTATACTATACTTATAAAAAAAGAAGTGCCTAGGAGACTCAAACGATTGCATAAATTCTTGGGCTCAGATTGTAAATAAATAAAAATAGTATTATTTAATAGATTCAGGAACATCATTCCTTCTCTAAAAATTCTGTCAGTTTTGGCAATCAGATATAGTAAATTGAGTTCAAAGAGTATGATTACTGAGTTGCTTAAGAACTAATGTTTATTATTTTTAGTATACAATATTAGAAAAGTCATATTATTGCGCAGGAATATCAATGAGTTAAAACTATCTATTGTCTTGGTACCTAGCCCTAAATAAATCTTAATACCTAAATCGCCTTGTCTAATAAAAGTCGTCAATATCAATCAGCTGTCACATTTGTAATTTAAATGATGATGAATTTTAATCGATTCACAATTTATTTCTTTTTGTTTTTTCCGTAACTAATTAGCGTTTTCTTTATTTGCACTGTAATATATGCACTGACAAATATTTTATTTTCTTAGTACTGTAATGGAATATTTATATTTATTAAGAATCTAAAACATTTTTTCTAATTTTTCTTTGCTTGTAGATTGTCAATTAAACTGATTTTAGGTATTCTATAACTGAAAAAAAAAATCATTTTTCGACCATATCTCAACTTATTCCATGTGGGACTTTCCATCTCCTTTACCACCAAGCTCTTGTGGCGCAGCGGCACGCCTTCTGACTGATCGGCGTAATCCTTAAAAAAAAATATAAATATTCCTAATGACTCCTTCGTAGCTACTGTAAATCACTCGTTGCCAACATCAACACATCAAACGAAGATCAATCTTCGTTTCCGACTTAATGACTACTGCCTTTATCATGGAAAGTGGACACCGACGTACAATTCCATAATCTAAATTAAAATCGGCACTATATTTACCACCATTAGTGTAGTTATTAGGTTTCTGGAATCCACACGTGGAATTATTAAAATTGATTTCTAGTTCTCGTTCTGGCAAGACAAAGCTCGGCGTTTCTTCCGACACTCAATGAGTAATATTTCGAAAATAGAACAGTATATGAGGATTGGGAAACTGAATCAGCTTCCCTCTACCTATCCTTTGTAAGCGAGAAAAGGCGTAGAGATACTATACGAGATAGAATATAAAATAACTTAAACAACCAAAAAATCAATCCAAAACCGCATTTTCTCAATAAAATCACAATTTCCACAGCATAAAGCAGAAGAGACTATAACGTATCAATTGTAAGTAATGACCAGTTGTGAGCGGACCGCCTGCGGGACACTAAGTATTATTAATGCATCACCCGCGGCAAATTAAACTCGCAGGTGTCAAAAGATACCTTATACACTACACTACACTACACTACACTATAGTGTATACAAAAAAGGTCATCAAGCATAAAACTTATGAACAAAGATTATCTATCAGATATGCGATGGACTTTTACTTTATATATTTACTATGGTGGCACAATGATGATATATCATTTTGTGATTTTAAAAAAATTGGGTAAATTTTCTTTTTTATTATAGAAAAAAGTCGGGCATGTTCGAGTCGAACTCAGCTACCGAGAGTTTCGTACAATTTCAGGATTTTTTTGTAGATTAGTAGTATTAGTAAGTATTGACAAATTTAAGTTTTAGGCTTGGCATTTAGGCTTGCGTATGAACTCTTTTTATATGAATTGAACTAAAATTGTAAGTTTGTAATATATTTTTTTGTATCAAATACCTATAAATTTTCACTCTTCGGGTATATTTTTGTATGTATTGTAACTTCTAATTTCGTGCCAAATTTTATAGCTTTAAGTCCATGGGAAGTACTCCATGTATGTTTGGATTATGCAGCAAATTTCAAACAAAATGGAGCAAAAATAAAAGCAAAGTTGCTCGTATCTTTTGTTTGCATTAACTTAGAAGTTTGATTTGTTTCTGTGCTCCAAACGTTTATCGAAGGAAGAAAATGAGTGATATTTTTTTATTACAATGAGTTCTCTTTGCATTAACAACTTACCAACAAAACTGTCAACTACATTATTAATAACTTTAAAAGTCCGTCTAATTCAATTTGAACTCGTAACTATCGGTTGTTATAAATATTATATGGCCTATAAAAGAAAGAACATGATATAAGCGAATATTGAATTTATATTATTATAAAATATTCATTTCTTGTATACTTACTCTGTTATAGTATAACACGTTAACGCGTGTTTTTATCATGATAATATAAACATTAAACCAGTTGTTAGAGACGCTACGATTTATTGAAACCCTTAATAATTATTTAGTTTCATCTTAGTTTTTAGTTAATAAAATATGTAGATGCTAATTCTAATATTATGACTTTACTAGATTATCCCGCATAGGAGGACAGACAGATTGATCTTGTTGTCAACCATTGTTCGTGTGCGATCCTAAAAGAGTTTCGTTTTTAATTGTGCCGTCACGCTACGATAAATTATAGTCAAATTAAATTATAGTAAATAATAGCATTAAATTATACATATATATATTTTATAAACACAAGTAATAATCTAAGTTATACTATCGTAAATTAACATTATATTGTTATTTGCACCCTAAGAAGTGAATTCTAAACAAACCACGAAATATGTGTTCAATTCAATATATTTAACAAAAATCGGTGGCAATTTAAATATTTTTCCATATAAACTTTCAGCCCCTTATTTGAACCCTTAGGAAGTGAATTCTAAAAAACCATGAAACACGTGTTCAATGAAATAATTTTAAGAGTCTGAATATCAAATTTTATAAAAATCTATAATGCCGATTTAAAAAAAAACCATACAAACGTTCAATCCTTATTTCATCCCCTTAGGGTTAAAATTTTTTAAAATCCCTTCTTAGTAGATGTCCAGATTATAAAAATAAAAAAATATCCAAATTTCACGTTGCTACGCACAGCGGTTACGGCTGTGCGTGCGTCTTACCTCAGTCAGTACATACATGTCCTTTTATATACATATATGGTTGACATAGTACCAAATGCTAAATGGAGGTCACAGGTTTATTTATTTTAATAAACATTCACACACTATGGATAGGATTTTTTTTTTTTGTATATTTATTTATTTTTAAAGATTCAAATTTTATCCCTAGCAGGGTAGCGAATAGAGAACAGAGGAGTTGAACGCTACGGTCGCTACATACCTCTTTCGCCTCGTCCACTATCATCAATCTTTTTATTCATGCCCTTATGCTTTTTACGTGACCTTCCCCCTGTATTATCGATACTGTATTCTCGGAAAATATTTAAAAATGTATAAAAAAAAACGTAGGAGGAGTAGTTGGCTAGAGTTCATGGATGTTTTTCAAGTAGCGAGATTTCTAGTCAGCTTTCATCTTTCCACTGTGGTGAGACGAAGCGTGGTGTTGATTTTCGCCATTCAAAATACAACGTGTGTATTGCAGTAAGCTAATTTTTACGTATTAAAAGTATGAAGAAATTAAAGTCGCTGGGAAGCAGCTCAGCTTGACTGGAAATGCGACGGTTGAGGATTCAATTCCCTCTCGGGGATTTTTTCTCGCTCCATAACAAAGCACTGCATTGACTTTCGCCACTCATCACGCAATTGTCAGTTTTTAAACTGGACGGAACATCGGGAATGGACTGTTTTAACACGAGATTCCTTTCTTTCTACTTCTTCTAGATATATATGAGAAGCTAAAAAAAGTACCAAATACTATAGTACTGTCCCCAAGCACCAATTACTATACGCAACATGAAGTAAATCCATCGTTCTGACAGAACAAAACTTGCCTCGTTTCAGTTTTACTCCTCTAAATTAACTATTTTAGTTTCGCGTTACGGACGCGGCGCTTTTGAGATCGACAAAACAATATACACTATGTCTATTTATATGGCTTCGCTCGTCTTGTAATCTGTATTGGTTTCCAGAGATGATAAACTTGTTGATATGCGACATATTGGTTCCGTTATTTGCTTCATGTAAGTGTTGTGCCTTATGTTATAGAAAGTAGCGTTTTGCCATTATCTTATTATGGGAATTTATAAGAATTAAGCCGTTACTTACCTAGTTGCATATATTGTAGTTATATATATTGTTGGTATCGAAATGCGTGGATACTCATATTATATATATGCATGAGTACCCAATTTTAATGAAACTTGAAAGTTATCGTTATACATTTTATATATTATATTTTCTATTTAAATTTATGATATAGTACAAAATATTTTATTTAACTTAAGCTATGTATATATCACATATAGCAGGTTGCCCACGCACAGCCTAATTTTTGGGACATTGCGTGTTGAGTGGCGCAACTTCAAGCTTTGTCTTGACTTGCAACGACGGCAGTTTAAATGTAACTATATTCTATACTATATGGATCTTATAACTTGTACCATAGACTATTTAAAGTCGGTTCCTTTTGATGTCAGTGCCTGTAATGATTCCGATGCCTTAGTTGAGTTACAACCAGGCTCGAACGTTCTTGAACTTCTTGTTTTTCATATTGATGTAGCTATGTGTACTGTATAAATGCATTTCTTTGCAGTAAAAAGAAGTGTAAAGCAATCAAACACCTCAAGGTTTTACCGAACTTGTATCTCTTTCCAGAACAAAATACTGTTAAGATTGTTTGACGTGTGTGTTCTTAATACCAGAACAGTATATTATTCTAGAGGACCTCTCTCTGTCTCTTCGCTAGCAGTATCAAAGTACATTTAAAATTTTCGACCTCACAACGCGCCATTGTAGTGGCGTCACCTGGAGGTAGTTTTATAAAATATAATAATAAATAAATAAATCAGCTTTACGCTGTTTTCCGCACACATCGCATAGGCAGAGGGAACCTAGGGTTAAGATATTACGGTTCCCGCCGAATTCTGGAGGCATTGCACATATAACAGAGCAAAGAAATGAAAATATATATTTAAATAAACATTTTATTTCCTCTAGTGGGGATCAAACCCATAACCAGTCGCGTTTACAGTCACACTTGTGCCCCTACCGACGACGGGCCTCATTCTATAACTAATTTATAAAAAAATAAATTTTAACTATACAAAGAGGGCGATTATAATAAAAAACTTGCTATTATTAAAACGATAAACATAAAATCATTACAGAAGTAACAAAAATATTTATATTATTTTTCTATTTATTAGCCAGAGCAAGGTGTTGTTCCACCAGGTACAGTGAGTTACATTGAAACGATAAACGAGAATTGGATTATCCAACGCAAAAAGAAATCTTCAAATAGTACGTTCAACCAAGGAACTCTTCATCTATATTAGTACCTACTTATACAACCTAATACCGTAAACTATATAAACCTTGTACCATAAATTATTTCAAAATATCCAGTCGTGGCGCAGCGGCACGAAGTGTGACTGTAAAACCGACTGATTGTAGGTTCGATCCCCACTCGAGGAGATGA
>DWAN01004482.1:0-12129 GCA_018230445.1 Heliconius hewitsoni | reverse complement strand
CACCACCAGTACCAGGATGATCCTATTCTAAGCCGGGATCACACGGCAAAAAATAATTTATTACAAAAACAATACACACACCTTATGACATAATTAAAAGGTGACTTACATTCTTTCTCCCCAGTTACCAGAAAAGTAACTTAGTGTTACGACACTCCGTTCACCATACACGAGTGCAGCAAAGAAAGTGCATGGGGACCGGGTGCATTTTCGAGACATTATATGATGGCGGATCGCATCGCCGTGTTTTGGTCTTGTTACCAGAGCGTGCAAACGAAAACAATTCGATCCCCCGATTGGGATTCGTATCAAGGGAAATCGTTGCGGCAAAATCTTAATAATATTAAATATTTTACATACCGACATACATACGTACGTAAAAAGATAGCAAACACTCGTACACTATAAAAGTTGACAAATGACCTTACAATAAATAATGTTTATTCCATTTAGACCTAAACATTTTAGCGACAAAGCCAACTGAACGTGCCGATATAAAAAAAATACTTTCTTATAGCCAAATAAGCGTCGCCAGAATGTCTATAGCACTGTTCATTCATCTTTTTCACATTATTCTTCATACATTCATTCATAAAATCTTTTGTCATCTCGTAGCGTTTCTAGTAGGATCGATTTTTCGAAATTTATTACACCTAACAGCAGGTAGTTTTGAAGTACTTGATTTTTTTTATAACTGACCTATCTAGTACAAATTCTGTTTCATTCATAAGAATGTATGGAAACGACTCTAACGCCTTCAAATTCGTTGCAGGTATTTAAAGATCGATATGTTTTATGGTATTTCAAAGAGAATGTAAGATTGAATGACGGTGAATGGCACAGTGGGGAATGCGTTTGGTTTGCAAATTATATATGATAGCTGTGGGTTAGAAAATTGTCCAAAGGTTTTTATTTTCTTAGAGAAGGGAGTTTGGGAAGTGGCGTGGGGCACAAAGTGTGACTTTAAACGCGAATGGTACGATCCCCGCTCAAAGAAATTATTTTTATATTTAATTATACATTTTCACTTCGCTCTGGTGTCAACACGTAATGCCTCGAAAATGGGTAACACAGTGTCTCAACTAGATCCCCTCTATGTGCGGGATACAGCGTTATATTGATTTAATTTATTTGAATTTTATGAATGGCATATAAATAAAATATAAACTTTGGAAACAAGCTTTTTAGATTTTTTCATGGTGAGTTTTTTTTATAAAACACAATAGTAGTTTACAAATTAAGCCCTTTCATTTGATATCCATATAATGCGTTCTTTTAAAAAATCATAAATATAAAAACAACAAGCTAAGATAAGCACACTTAAATCATTTTCCATCACATTCAACAGCTTACTAATCCCGAATACATAACGCGTCTGGGATTAGCGTTGCCGTAATCCCGGGGAATCCCATTAATCCCGCGGAATTGCTCGGATGTCAACACGCACTCAGTAAAAACGCTTTTTACCTGTTTCCCAACAGACAGTATTAAATAACCTATTTTGTAACTGTCAGAAGTTGCTAGATTTCGTTGAAGATGTAAAAATAAAAGACTTTGGCCGTGTAAATTTATATGAACATATTTTTTTAAGTTTTATTTCACGCCAACAAAAGATATTACTTAGCATTTTATGATTTCACATGACTCTTTGCGTTGAGGATGAGAAATTCGGAGCATTGCCGGGGACTGGTGACGCAAATGTAGATTTAAGTACCCCTTTGAATGTGCATCAATGCTCACTTTCACTATCTGAGATCCTCTCTCTACTGACATCAAATTTAAGAAAATATTTTAGAAAATGCATATAAATTATACTTTAAAAATATTTAACATATATCATTCTTTTTTGCCGAATCTCCGTAGAAATATAAAAAAGAAAAATAATTTGTAACAGGCGAAAACTTGTTAAGCTACAAGTTTTTGCCTGTTACAAATTATTTTATTACAACAACTTAAACAATTTAATGAAAGAACTTAAATAGCTCAAAAAAAAGTACTTGCACTATATAAGACACGCGGGTTCGACTCTCGTTACGTTCATATTATACGTGTTCTAAAATATTATAAATTTTAATTAAACATTGTTGAATGTTAATTGAATATAAAAAAATGTCCTTATCCAACCAGCTGAGTAGATATTGGCAATGACACCGCTGCGTATATTGTAGGCTTTTTGTCTTTGCTTAAGCTGAAGGTGGACCATAGAACTATATGCTATATTCTGTGATATAAAACTCTTCCATTACTGATTTGGCTAGCAGATATCCTCGTCACTCAGTAAGGGAAGATTGGGAAGTGTAGGGAGGGCTAAGACAGAATTTCGAGAATTTTATGGGGTTATATTAAAACGGGAATATCCATTTTACTGTACTTATTGTCTTAAGTAAACGCAAACAAAGTTACAAGCGATGACTAGTTACTTTATATTTGTCTCTTGTCTAAATTAGAGTTTGTGATAGGTAAATATAAGAAGATAGATAATACATAATGGCCCAACGGCGTAATTAAAAAAATAAATTGAAAGAAAAAGGGTCAAATAGGTTCAAATGTATTTAAACTATTTAAATAGTTCCAGTCCTTCTCTGGCAGTATTAAATTTGTAATAAAATAGATGAAATGGTGAACGTAAAAAAATCAGCTTCACGCTGTATTCCGCACACAGCAAAGTAGGCAGAGGGAACCCAGTGTTAAGACACTCGGTTCCCTACTTTCTGCCGAATTCTGGAGACCTTGCATGTTGAGTGGCAGAACTCAACGCCGCGCTTTGCCTCGACACCAGAGCGAAAAAATGGAAATATAAATGTAAGTAAATATTTCATTTCCTCGAGTGGGGATCAAACAGTTTCACAGTCGATTTTACAGTCAGTTTTACAGTCACACTTTGTGCTCCTGCGCCACGACTGGCCTCGTGAACGTAAAAAGTGAAGGCAAAAAATAAATCGCTTTACCGTCTGAGTTTAAACGTGAATAGTGACGTAGACGTTAATAGTGAATGTAACGTAGTGTTAATTAATATAACTTAGTGTAGAATGAATGGGAATCGAACCTACAATCTGTTGCGCTTATAGTCACACACATGCCACTGCGTCATGACTGGTTTATTATGATCTGGTCTAGTATAAACTAACTTGTAAGAGACTCGGTTCGCCGCTAACCTAGAGTGGAAACCCTTAAAAAATATGCGTATTAGATAGTAGAATATCAACGTCTTATTGATAAGTTCCATAATTTCAACCGATTACTTTAGTTTTCGTTATACCTATCAATCTAACAACTGCATACATTTTTTTTCCCCGAAATGGGTAGCTATAAAGATATTTTTTTTTCATAAAAATTTGCCGCCATAAAAAAATGTTTGCAATACATGACATTCAAGTGTATATCGTACTTAACCCTTCAATTGTCGGCGATCTTTCAAGCGCGCATCGACATATCGGCAACCTTTAGACATAAAACCGGCAAATTTAGACACGTCTCGGGAAATGATCGCAGTACCTACTGAATGGGATGTCGGGATAATTGATTTTGATCGATTGAGATAATATCTGTCGGTACTCGCTACTCGTACTGGTCGTATTGTGCGGAATTTTGCGGCAAATAAACAAACGCTTTTTGCTAAAAAAAATCTAGGTATTTTTCTCATTTAGGCACTTTTCTTTACATGATCATGGCGTGTAAGCAAATATAAATCAACATTACGTCTTTTAACCTGTACAAGAAATGACGGAGTCTTTTTTTTTGTTATTTTAAAAAAAATGAGAAATTTCTTCTTTTTGTTACGTTTTTGTCTTTAATTGCGTTATCGATATGAGTCTTATATTTTTGATTCAAGTATTGAATTGTCTTAAAGTTATTTGCAATACCACCAGGTACACCAAAGTTATTTGCCATACCACCAGGTTCTTATAAAGTAAAAATCTTAAAATACTAAATCTTTTATTTACGACAACAAAAGACAGACAATACATTTATTTAATATTAAATAAAACTCCACAATGAATACAAAACATTTATGGAATTTAAATAAAATTGCAATTTAAAATTATAACCGAGAGCTAGCAGAATGAAATTAGAAAAAAGTATTAGAATAAGAAAATTGCATTTCAAAGTAAAAATGGGAATGGTGAGAAAAATATAAAGCCGGTGCAGTGAGTATTGTTAATTATCCAGCCCTACATAAAAGAAAAATTATCAGACTTCAAGTAGATATCACATTTTGCTGAGTGAAAGAAGAATTATATACACAGGTATATAATAAAATATATACCTGTGTGTTTTTTTTTTTATATTCCGCATATAGCAGAGAACATAATGTTATCTTAAGACTGTACGTTCGCCACTTTCCGCCTATTATGAGACATTGCGTGTTAAGGGATGGAACTCAACGCCGCGGTTTGTTTTGTTACCAGAGAAAGGAACAGAAAATAATTCATTCCCTCGAATGGGAATCGAAATCTCAACCGTTGTATTTATAGTCAGATATTGTGCATCTATGTACGACATCTTTATAACAGATTAAATATAATAAGTTCTTTGATTTTCACAATTAAATATTTCATGCATTATTTGGACTTATAACGTAGGCAATGGATAGAGTAATTTACATATAAACAGACATTCTAAAAAATTGAGGCCAGTCGTGGCGCAGGGGCCCAAAGTGTAACTGTAAAATTGACTGGTTCGAACCCACGTTCGATCCCCACTCGAGGAAATTAAATATTTACTTATATTTTCATTTCTTCGCTCTGGTGTTGAGGCATAGTGCGGCGTTGAGTTCTGCCACTCAACACGCAATGCCGCCAAAACTCGGCGGAAGTAACTGAGTGTCTTAACACTACGTTCCCTCTGCCTACCCTGCTATGTGCGGGATACAGTTTCAGGCAGATTTTTTTTTAGTAAGAATTGTCTCCGTTATGAACAAAGTAGAGACCAGACTAATCATTAAGTTTTCTTGCTTGTCTCGTGAAACACTAGTATTATTCTCCAGAGCGAAAAATTAAAGAATTTACTCGTGCGAATAAAAATGAACTCAAAACATTCAATTTTTACATTTACAAGCGCTGTCCCATTGAGCCATGGTGGCTTCTTCAGTTAAAATTATTATTTTTTTGTTTCTTACATATTTGTCTCAAATTTTATATGAATACAATTGGTAATGGTAATGGTACTATATGACAATTTAATTTATATATACTAAAATTATTTTTCACAAAATTCGAAAAATAATAACACGTACATAATTCCATTATAATAATAACTAATTATACAACACTCTGCGCTCGACGTTGCCCGAGGTATGGGATTATACAAACAAAGCAATATTTATGTTTGTACACAGCTTCATACGACACGTGCCGCATCTGATATCTTAATTATAAAGTGTAATGGGGGCAAAATATGTTTACTATTTATAAATATTTTTATCAATCAGTTTGACGCTGTATTCCGCACACAGCAGGGTAGGCAGAGGGAACCTAGTCTTAACACACTCCGTTCCCCACTTTCTGCCGAATTCTAGAGGCATTGCGTGTTGAGTGGCAGAACTCAACGCTGCGCTTAGCCTCGACACCAGAGCGAAAAAATGGAAATATAAATTTAAGTAAATTAAATATTTTTATGAAATATCTATTTTATTGAAATGATTCAATCAATTTTTATTATCAAATCTAGATGTTGTGGCGCAATTACACTGCGTCTGACAGTAACCGCGATGGTTAAGGTTTCGATTCCTACTCGGGATAATGAATTATTTTCATTTCCTCGTTCTGATAACGTGATACAATACTGTGTTGATTTCCATTACTCAACACACAATATACCCGGCGGTTTTTTATATAATATATATAAAAAAACCGCTTTCTTAATCCACAAAATTTTTCCGTCGGATTGATGTTACTGTGACTTTTATTTATTTTTATATATCTTATGGTACACCACAAATAGAAATACAAGCAAAGTTACAACTTAGATCTAGTAAATGCACAAAACATTTTGTATAGTAAAAAAGACGGTCTTATTGTTAATTAGCAATTACTTCTAGATTATACATTCAATAATGGCTAAAAATTATATATACACAAGTAACCTATACCTAAATATGATATACAAATTTGATAACTATATATTAAATGGCAACCCATTATCATAAAAACCGATATCAATATCGCTTAACCGTAATAACACATCCGTTGCCCAGTGACTTTCAATTCGATATACTTTAAACACCCTCTTCATTAGCTATAGAGGCAGATATTATATGGTAGTAGCAGGTGAGTCCGTTCAACCATGTAAATTGTATTTTTTAATCAACAATCTATACGTTTTATAATAGAACTTGTTTGAAAATGACCCATAGTGGTGGAGGGTTAAATTTTTTAATTTTAAGATAATTTAACAAATATTTGAAAATAATAGTGTTGTGCCACTGTCTTCTTTAAGGGTTTTGAAAAAAATCACTGTAACTGTCTAGATCTAGAACCACTCAAGTGGAATCCAGAAAAATATAAATATATCTTTATGATTAAAACAGTTTATTATTGTTACTGTCAGAGTAGATAGGTAAAATCTTAAAAAAAATTATCATAATTGTATAAGTGATAAAAAGATTTATGAAGCAAAAATGAGCGGTAAGAGAGGAAGAGGAAGACCGCACTTGGTTTTCAAGAATACAGAAAGCGTTAAAAATAAGAGGACCCTTGGAAGATATGAATGAAGAGGCCTATGAGAGTGCATAAGGCAAAAGAGGAGTAACTTAAGCGTTTCGCTCTCCATTCTGTCAAGCCACCCAATTAAAAATAAAGAGAGAATCTAAAAAAGAAACTATTTCAAACATAACAGAAAACAAAAATAAAGACGAAATATAAACGAGACTTATCAAGGAATGGCGTCCCGCGCTGGTCACGATTCACGTACGAAACGTAAATATTTTAGCATTTTGACCAACATCAAATTTAATTTGCGAAGGTCGAAACCTCCAAAGTCTTTTTGGAAAGAATAAATGTCACGTAGACGGTAAAAAATTGGATATACTTATACAATGTAACCTACGTATATTATTTGAATAGAGATTTACATATATTTTTTCGATTTATACTGTTATATAAATGTTAGGTATAAATAAGTAGAATTAAGTTTTTAGAATAATTTATTAATTAATGTTTATTTAAATAAATAAATTAAGCGATATTAATATAGTCAAATTATTTAACGGAACAAAAAGTATCCTAAGTGAGTATATTGTCACGATAAAAGTAGATAAACTTATCCAAATACTAAATACAATATTGCAAAACATTTGAGAAATGTCTGATAATGGGACTTGTCTGAAATGTCTGACTTATAATATGTATATGGTGATTTTCAATAAACAGCATAGGTACAGTATATTTTCTTTTTTTTAATAGGAATTACAAAATTAAGACCAGGTTCTCTCTCTCATACATACATATCTTACATGTTACAGAAACCTTATAGGAATTAAATGAAACAAACATATATCTTTTTCTTGAATTTTGATTGAGTAACATAACGGTAATGATCCATAACATGATAAAGTATCTAGTGATTAATTACTGCCTTTGTTCTAACTTTATATCGAAAATCCATTAAAAGAGCAACAGAAAATTTGAACAAATTTTAATATCATTTTATAAAGGATAAGAAATATTATTCAGCAAGTTTTTAGTATAAACTAAAGGACATAACTAAAATATTTTAAAAATAATTATAAAGAAAATTCTTACAGACAGAAAGAGTCGTCTATGGAAGTAAAGTTATAATTACAAAAACAATCTTTTTTTTTACATTAATATGTTTTGTAAAATAAAAAAATAAATGTAATTTAATGATAAATCATTATATTATAATAATTTTCTGTACCTTTACTAATAGAGCAAACCACATCGAATTTTGTCTCGCATCTTTTAAATTTGTATCTACGACTATGATTTAGTTTACTTAATTTACTATAGTAATATTACACTATAAATACTACTATAAATAAAAAGCTAAATTGACTAAAAGTAAGGTAATTTCAAATTTGCACAATGCCCTAAAGGTCTGTTCCATGAAATCTCATAAATATGTATGTGGGTCGTCCATTTATTGCTCCCAGGATTCAAAACGTGACTCGATAACGTGTAATGTAATATTTTCTTATTGATATACTATGAAAAAGTTTCATTGGCAGTCTTGTATAATAAACATTTAACATGAATTATGACTTAAACGAAAATTCAAATATGGAATACTTAAATAATCTAATTCTTCCACTTAAGTTATAGTTGGGGAAAGTAAAAAATGTAAATTGAATTTGAGATCAATAAATCTAAATATTATAATAGGTATATATAAATGTGAAATATGAATATGTATCACCTGGATACAAGACTCTTCTATATAATATATCCAATCCAGTGTATATTAAAAAATCTGCTTCACACAGTATCCAACACACAGCAGGGTAATCAGTGGGAACCTCGGTCCACCTAGACTCTCCATTCTTCACTTCATAACAAATGTAATGTAATAGATTACCTGCATATAAACAAATCTTACATTAATATTTTTTTTGCAGCTTCTAGCAGAGGGAACTTAGTCTTAAGACATGACGAAATATCTCAAGGGAGTGGGGAACACCCCACTTTCCATCTATTTTAAAAATATCGCGCGATAAACCGAGGAACTTAAAACTGTGATTTGTCTACTAGAGCAGTATGATGAAAATAATGTAAATACAATCATATCTCCCAATTGAGATCGAACCCACAACCATCGCGCTTAGAATCAAGTCCTATATAATTTTGTCCAGTTTCTGCAGGTTATTTTCCATTCTTATTTATTTATAGTAAAAATCTGTCATGCATTGGTATACAGTTGAATAAAAACAAATCGATGTTTCAGTGCAAACAGCAAAATTATTTGAAACGCTGCAACTTTGACATAAAGTAAATAAAAAGCCAATTACTGGACGTATTTCCCGCTTCCACACTCATACTAATAAATAAACAAAACCTTGATTTCAGTTTGCTTTCTGTCTGTCTGGTCGTTCATATTTGTTGAATAGTTAACATATTTGAATATATACACATACATATATTTGTAGGGAATTTAAGTACTTATAAGTCACTCAAATTAAAACAGCGTCACGATCTATCCCGCACACAGCAGAGTAGGCAGAGGGAACCTAGTGCAAGACACTCCATTCTCTACTTTCTGCTGAATTCTGGAGGCAATGCCTATTAAGTGACAGAACTCAACGCCGCACTTTATCTTGACACCGGAGCGAAGAAATGGAAATATAAATTTAACTAAATGTTTCATCTCCTGGAGTGGGGATCGAACCCACAACCAGTCGGTTTTACAATCACACTTTGTGCCGCTGCGCCACGACTGGCGATAAGTCACTCCGTTGCCGATAGTTTTGGCTTTTTTATATTGATTATTCTTATAAATGAATAAGATAAATCTCTAACTATTTAAAAGAAAATATACATATTCATCTTATCAAATTATAATGAGACATGTTTATGTTTATAAGATGTACTTTATAAGATATTTGTAAACGCGCTAAAAAATATAACATAGGCAACAAAAATAATTTTATATATATATAACAAATGAAGATTTACTTATAAAAGAGGTCAAACTAATAAAAAGTAGACAGATATCACAAGAAATATCATAAGTAGATAATACCATAAGAAATATCGTAAGCCGGAAATACAATTTAATTAACGCAGACGAAGTCATAGCCAAATACTTGTATAGCGAGAGCCCCTCAACATTTAAAATACCTACTCGCATAGCAAATTGTCGACACATCGTATACTTTATTATTATTCGATATCCATAAAATTTCGTTACGTCGTCACGAATATAGAGGCAGGTGTAAATTGATCGAAGTCAACATCGCGTTAAATGACTTCGAAATAACCATTATTGGTTTGTTTAAATTGGATTTTTTTAAGGTTTGTATGAGAATTTTCATTGCAAAGCGTCGCATTTAGCTACGCCCCCCAGTAAGTAGAAAGAATTTAGTGTTAGGATACTAACCTTAGACTTTTTCTGCTTCGCCACCGGGATTCATGGGCCCTTGGCACCCGTAACCCCTGCAGCGTTTTTAGAGCTCCGTATCAATAAAGCGTTGAGAGCTGAAATATCTTATTGTGGGCGGTGTATCTTAAGACTAAATTCTCAGATATCTTTTTGCCTACCCTGATCAGTGCGGGAAACGGAGAAGAAAATAAAAACATTTAAAATCCGCAAATCGCAATCGCCAACCCGCCGTGTAATCAAATCCTATAGAGTATTTTTCATTCACCGTCAATTATGAATATATTATATGCCAACTTAATACAGAAATATTATAATAATAGAAATTAATATTACAACAAAACAATATTACAAACATATATTTATAGTTATTGATACGAAATGAGTGCATAAGCGATTAAGCTTAATTGTCTCAATTTTTATAAGTTGTACTTGCCGTTAACCTCCAATCCTGAAATTGATAAGGAACTCCCGATAGGCAAGTCCTACATGCACTTGACAAACATTAGTCAGTAGTCCCACATAACTTTTTCGAGTTTCCAATGGGGCATTGTAAACAGGATGATAGTCTTGGATACTCTACCTCAATTATAAATACCATAAAATTTTGATTTGGACTCAATGTAACTCGCGTTGAAATCCATACACTTGGGATCTTCTTCTTCTCATCTTGAAACTATACAAATATATTGAATTGAAAAGTTATTTTTAATTATGTTATACTTGCAATAGTGTTCATCTCCCGAACACGCGATATCTTGAAAATGATGTGGAAAATTGTAACTGCAGTATCCTGCAGTGCAATGTAAAGCTAAGAAAATATATACATATTATATACATATATACATATTTCTCACCGATGACTTCACTAAAAATAATTTAATGACAAGGACATTTACCAAATATGGTAATAATAACGATAGTTCCAAAAACTAATGATTAACATAAAATTTAAATTTGTGATTTCGCATTCATCATAACAGCTTGTAGCGAATTTAACGGAACGACTGTCCAGAACGAATCTCGTTGCAAACTTTTCAAATACACTTTTCAAACAAAATTTAAATTTCCATTTATCAAGGATCAAACCCGATCCATTCGTTCCACTAGCAAATGATATTGCATTGTATTGTACTATTGAGTTATTACGTTAAAAGAGCGTAAGTTCTTAAACTATAGTCACGTGAAAATAAGCTTTAAAACAAATAAGTATACTCTAAATTGGAATAATCTTGAATTAATCGATTCAGTACTAGATTTTTTAGAAATTGAAATAAGCATAATAACTGCTGTATAACTGAATGCTTAAGAATCAATTTCGTATACTGTAAGTAAATTGACTAAGAACATCTACTGACAATCGAACTGACATAACTGACACTGTTAAACGTAATGAAAAATAATATTTTAAACACATAGTTTTAGGGTCAAAAATTAAACAACATATTTATTTGAACTGGTGACATACGCTTTGATAGCCGTGACCTATTAGCAATGACAAAACATACGGTTGTCAGCATGATAGTGGATTTATTATAGGGTAGATTTTAGTGATACGACGACCCTTATTAATATTAAACTAGGGTTGAGTATTATACAATTTTTCAACTCCCCAAATTTAATTGTGTTGCAAATAATTAGAAGAAGCGTAACAAGGGTTGGTTTTATTTGTTGTTGCAATGAAATTATGCTCTTGTATTGTATTAGTTGAATCAACAGCTTGGTTACTTATTTTAATAACAGATTAAATAATGTAACCATTTCGGTTGTTTGATTTAACTTGTATTGAGATAGTGTCTGTAACTAACTGTACATGCGATGGTGATGTGTTCAGTTCCCATTACAGGCAATGAGTTAGGAAATATTGGGAATATAAATATTGAAATGGACAAAGAATTGAAGGAGTGTATTTAAATTTAAAAAAACAAAACAGACAACTATAGAAAGATTGTGAAAGATGTGGAAAGTTATGTAGTTATTATGAGGCCAGTCGTGGCGCAGGGGCACAAAGTGTAACTGTAAAACTGATTGGTTGTGGGTTCGATCCCCACTCGAGGAGATGAAATATTTACTTAA
>DWAN01004481.1:0-12130 GCA_018230445.1 Heliconius hewitsoni | reverse complement strand
TAATATGAAAGTAATAATGTTCAAAATAGTTAATGTAAAAAAAATTGACGCAACAGATTTGTGTCATAACATGAAACTTAAAGTATTTACATTTTTATTCATCTTATTATCTTTTTCTGATAACTTGTTTATACAATAAAAAAAGATAAAAGAAATAAATGCGTAGTAAAATAGTTTAATGTTATGACAAAGATTGATCCATTTTATCATTATATATTTTTTTATTTTATGATGTATAAAGCAAACAAGACACTCTATTTTGAGACACTCTATTCCCTAATTTTCGTTACATTGAGAAGCAGAACTCATCTTCATACATGGAGGAAATGAAAATAATTGAGTGCCTCAAGTAGGGATCAAACCCACACCCACAGACACTGTGACCAATCACTTAAAGAAAATAACATATTAAGTAGAATATAAACTCTTCAATTATGTAAATTATCACATACCTCAGTAAAGCTGAAGAACATTCCAATTCCCCCACAAAGTTTAAATGCATAGTCAATCGTTTGTTTAAGATTTTCCATACATGGCTGACATTGACATTCTACAGATATGGGCATATTTTTACAGCATACTCTCTGTAAATATATCAAGTTAAGCTATAATTTATTATTTATTATTATTTATTTCTTTATTTGTACACCACTTATAAAAAATACAGAGAGAAAAACAGAAATTTATATTGTTTTATTTATAAATAAAGCGAAATATTTAAAATTTACTAATTTCATTTAATTAAAAAAATACTTCTATATAAATAAAATTCTTTCATCATTGGGTAATTGACAATACAACGCACAGCTGACACTAGAATCATAGAAGGCTTAATTTGAAATTCCTATGATAACCAGAAAAACAATATTATTAATAATGTCCATGTAAGCAAAGTTGCAGGCTACATTTCATCTCTTATATTGAACCACTTTCCAAATCATGATGATATTATTTGCTCCTATTATTATCTTTTTAATTTTATTTTAATATGCAATTAATGAGTGAAACATTTTTTTTATATTGAAAGAAATATTGATTGATAATACAACATTTTGTTAGCTTAGAAATTAACACATTATTAACTTGAACCTAAAAAAAATTAATATATTGTTTTTTATTTTAAATTGAACCATGCAAACTTAATTGAAAGACAAGTATCAATATTGAATTATAGTTAAATTTTATGTTACTCTATTGCACTATATTGAATTTAAATTTATAATTATATTGGTAGTGTAGGCAGAGGGATTCTGGAGGCATTGTGAGTTGAGTGGCAAAATGTCAATGCTGTCAATTCTACAGCAGAGCAAGGAAATGAAGATATTAAATATTTAATTTCCTTGAATGGGAATCAAATCTAAAATCTGTCACAATTATAGCCACACACTTGTGCCCCTGTACCACAATTGGGCTTTAGTTTAAAATGATATGGTATATACAAAGAAATTCTACAAGTTAATTTGAAAAAATATTATTTTAGCTATGAATTTTTATCTAAATATAAGAACAATGTCAATCAAGGTAACATTTTATTTTGAGAAAAGAGGCCTTGGATGAATCTACGACCATAAAGGTGAAGCCAGGAACAGAAAACTTGTATGCTACTAATACTAAGATTATTATATATTATATACAAGCTATCATGAAAATGTGCTAAAATACACATTATGATATGACAAATTCATTGTAATTGTTACAAAAAAGCTTACATCAACCAAGTTGCAAGATGGATAATCAATTGTAGCATTATTTGGCATTATTCTGCTCTGGAATCCACAACATTGAAATCTCTCTTGTACTTGCTCTTTTACATCCATATTGACTTTATTCCAGCCCTAAAATATTTGAGTATTAGTAATAATTAATAAAAAAGAGGTATTGTTGTATACAATATATATCAGGTTACATAGAGAATAACATGTACCTGTTGAGCCAGCATCTCTTGTTGTTCAGAATTTACAGCTAAACATGCACATGCAACTGAAAATTGCACTAAAAACAGTAAGAAAAGTATGACCATATACTGTATTTTTGTTAAGGCATATATTATGCTTTTTAAAATCTATATAAAATATCCTATTTTTACATCTGCAAATATCATTAAAATTATTGATTATAATATAATAAATTTAGTAAACTTTACTATGCCTGTAGAACAATAGTTATATGGAGTGGCATCCACACAGATCTCAGATTTTCATAGGGTAATTTTGATTTATCTCTTGCCTTCATTGATAGGTCTACTCATCTATACTGTTCTTGAGTTCTGTTCTTGTGTTCTGTTCTCCATTCCGGACATGCTTAATCAGCATAATAACAGTAAAACCGGCTCAAAAGCTCATTTTATGATAAAATTACTCCAGTTCTAAGCTCACTTTATGACCACATTAGTGTTGACCCTGAGTCATATTGTCTTTTTGTGAAAGTGGTAGTTTGCATAATGGTTCATGGTAAAACATTTTTCTATACACTAAGGGGTCTTTACATGTTGGACTTTCGTCTCCATGCAAGCCTTCCAAAGGCCTGGCTTTTTATGAACACAAAATCTAATTTGAGAGCAGAAAAATAATAATTTAATATAACAATAGCACTATTCTCATAATTGATAAAGGATACAAAAAACAACATCACTTGATGATGTTTAACAGCTCCAGCTAGCCCCAAAAGCGATATTAATATGAGAAATACACCACATGCTAAAATTCCTCCTACTATGGGGAGATTGGTCACTAACGACGATGCCTGCCCGTACACCGCAACTGATATAAGGATAGAAGCTACCACCTGTCAAGGTTTAAAAAGTTTAGAACGTAAGAATGTAAGAATAAATCTAATTCATAGTTAATATGAGATAACATTATAGTACTTACAACATAAAGAATATTTAATGCTATTAAAGCATTTTTTGAACAAGTAAACCCTCCACACATCCTGAATACAAATTATTTCAAGCAATGACAACGATGTTTTGTCCTTGTATTCTACAACAAAATATAACTTAAGGATAGTAATTTAATACCCTTATTTTCTTATAATACAATAAACATTTACTTTCATGAACAAACTTAATAATGTCTAATGTCTATAATGAATTAGGCCTTTTACTTTTGTTTCACAATTTATATTACATACAAGTCTTATGTCACGCATGACAGTCTGAGATTGAGATCTATTAGACAGTAGAATGTACTCTGTGCAGTAAACTGTTCCTTATCTGTCAGATATTATCTGAGATAAAAATCATGACCACAGACCACAGTACACATTTGCCCAATTGTAACCAATGTTTCATTATAATCCTTCTCCTCCTAGACCGTTAAACCTACAGCTCTGAAATTTTGCAGGAACATAGGGGACGACATACGTGATCCCAGTGTAGTAGTTTTGTGGTTCGATTTCGATTGTAGTTGAAGATTTGAGTAAATGGTCAAAATTTGTCCCATAGAGTTATGCTCTATGTCTATGAACGTTTTGAAACTATATATGTCAGTTTTAAAGAGATATTTTGTAATAAGTAACTCTTAGTTTTTTTAATGACATTGCGCAACATAGCTTTGCTCAGGTCCACCCGCTGTACACAGTATGTGGTGGATCCTAGTTATAATTTGTCGCTGATTATTACAGAAGAATAAATATATATCTGAATAAGTATATCTGCAATATCAAAACTTGGAGTATGAGTTAATTGAGGCAGAGGCGTTATCACATACATACTTCTTGTAAATATATTGTAAATATGTCTCCTTGTTGTTGGAACCACAGCATCATTATCCTTCAGATGCTTATCATTATTCTACACTAATTGTCATTGTCTATATCAACACATTTTTAGCGAATTTCATATTTTTAAGCAAATATAGGTAGTTCATAGAATTTCAATAAGTGTGCATTTTAATATCCAAGTTTATAACTCACAGCAAAATTTTAGCTTTACACGCTGGTGTTAAAAAATACATTTTTTGAGAACTGCCTTACCGTACGATAAAGTAAGTTCATTGTCTATACGATAAAATAATATTATATTTTAAAAAAAAGGACAATTGATATTACTATAAAAATAATTATGAATAAATAAATAATATAATAATCAGCTAATCGTCGTATACCGCACACTTCGTTTCTCACTTTCCACCGAATTCTGGAGGCATTGTATATTGGCATTGCTGAGTGGCGGAACTCAAAACCGCGCTTTACCTCGACTCCACAGCAAAAAAATGGAAATATAAATGTAAATAAATATTTCATTTCCTCGAGTAGTGATCAAACCCACAAGCAGTCGCGTCTACAGACACATTTTATGCCCCTGCGCAACGACTGGTCTGATAGTAAACTGGATCGTATAAAAATATCCGATGTATTCAATGATTTTCATTAGTAAATTAACTATTTTATTCCTCATTTTCTTTTATAAAAAGAACAAATAAAAAGAGTTAAGTAAAATATTGTAGCGCACCAGAACACGACAATGTTATTGACATTTACCCTGCCTCCCCCTGATATTGTCGTGGCAAAAACAGATTTTCTAGAAATCCACAATAACATTGAAAAATATTTTTGTACCCGCACAAGCAATATTAATGAATATTGATAATATTATTGTACGTGTGTGGCCAGGCAATTATTTTATACAACTGTCTTATTGAATTGGCGAAATCTTTAGTTTTCTGTTTTATTGTTTGATATTATTTGTAAAATTATTATTTGTATGATGATAAAAAAAGATATTGTATAATGATAACAAATATATAAAATTTCAAGATTATTGGGATCGGGATCGAAATTTACGCGGGAAACTGCGCTGGCAGTGCGCGCGTACATACCGCCTACCTACATAAATACCTACCAATATCAAATAAATTTCCAAGACAGTATTAATCTGAGACCGTCGATGCGTAAAGGTTGTAAAGGTAAACAAGCATTTGACTGTAACGCGACGGCCGTAGGTTCGATTCTCCCTCGAGTGAAAGGAAGTGGGGAACAGTGTTTTTGCTCTAGGTTCGCTACGGCAAAAAATTGTGTAGGTAATCAAAATAAAATAATATTATTTTCCTTAAATACACTTGAGTGTATTTAAGAAAAATAAAAAATACATAATTGTATGCAAGCTTAGCAAGATCAAGCAGGCAAAACCGCGCGGGGGCCACTTGTGTTAAAATAAAAGCAAAAACTATGTCATAATCACATCATAAGCACTAAGCACCATTCAGCAGAAATGACTTGGCATTGTATTTTAAATTTTTGAAAATAAAACAAATGTTATTTTATTTCAATAACTACTTATACTTAAATTGTATACTTTTACATTTTTTTAATACATTGGTTACTTAGTATTGTTTATTTCTGAGGTTTCTTCATGAGTACTTTCATTTACCTCTTTCAATTTGAGTTCAAAAAATTGTTTTCTATGATTTAAACTTATGTGGGGCTGTCTTACACTATAATTTTCATTACCCAATTTAGTGTATTTACTTTTTCCTTCATTACCCATAAGTTCTCTTAAAGCTTGATTCCTTTGTAATAATTTCTCATAAAATATTAAGCCAGCTTCAATATAATCTGGTCCAAGTTCACACAATTTCTTGTCAACTTGTACTTCATAATGAACTTCTGTCATATCTTTAAAAAGAAAATAGGAACCCATGCCAAAAAGGCCTATGATAGAATAAAATATTCCTCTTAAAGATTGTGGTGCTGCATACAAGTTGAGTCTTCTATTTAAATATTGTGATATATTATAAACAAAAAACACAGCTATAAATGGGTAGGTTGATTCAAACATAACTTTCTTATTTTGAGTCATTAATATCTCCCTGCAGATTGCAAATTCTTTAACTTTATCTGACAGTATAAGAGCATCTCCTAATTGTTTGCCATATTCTGAAGTCAAATCCAAATCTTTTTGATTCACCTGTAAGCATTGTAATGTTTAAAAAAATGTATGTAACAATAAGTTTAATTAAAACTTTTATTTCCTACTGTATTTTTGTACATTTACATTTCATACCTGAATTTTCTGTTTTTCTACATCATCTAATGATTTGTATGTAAAATTTACAGGAATCCCAACTAGCACCCCAAATCTAGAGCTAGTGCTTCCTAAAAATAAAAGTAGATTTTTTTACAGAAAAAAAATGTAATAGTTTCACAATTTAATATTTTTTACATTTATCTCATACATTTTTTACATTTTTTTCTACATTGATGCTGTATCCCTCATATACTTAGGTAGGCAGAAGGAATCTTAAGATACTCCATTCCTTAGTTCCACCAAATTTATTGGCAATAAATTTCATACTCAGTGCACAATCTTTTTAAAATGGAAAGCTTAGAATGGGATCTTATCACCAGGTCCTCTCTAATTAGCTTACTTAGTAATTGCTATATAGGAAATAAAAGAATGTAATAAATCATATTATCAGATATTTTCTTACCAGCATGAAATAAGTCAAAGCCGTAGACACTAAATGGTACAATCAATTTCCTTTGCATATTATTTATTTTCAAGAGATCTAAGCATTTTTCATACTTCTGCTGCAAATCAATTGGTAGATCCACAGGCTTACCATTGCTGCCAAAAAATATATTTTAAGTGAAATCAAAGTATCTAAACAATGAAATAGTCAAAATAACATAAACGCTTAACTTTACCTATATTGTTGCACGAAGTCTTTGTATTTGCTTATAAGGAGTGTATGAGGTGTAAATCTAGCTGCAGTAAGTCCAATACCGGTGCTCGTCACGACGAAAAAAGAAAATTTACGGCCATTTTCAGTCAAAAACCAAGATATTGGTTTTCTTGCTGACAACATTTCTGTAGTTTTGTAAGAATAAAGATAATGCTTACTACACAATATTTATTATTTATATAATGAATGATACATTTTAATTATTTTTTATTTAAGGTTAAAAGAAAAAGTCATCTGTGATCTGTCACAATTATAAAATAAATGATTACATTATATTAGGGATGTCAATTTTTAAATACTAAGTAAAATAAGAGGGTTGTATTTTCAGACCATCGCAATTTACAAATCGTCAAGCTTCTTTTTCTTGTACCTTATTTGAAGATTTATTACGGTATTCAATCAATGTTTAATCGTTATTCAAAACTTCATGATTGAATGAATAAAATCGATCAATTTTGTTTATGAATAATAAATTTTCACAGCTAAAAAAAAAACAAAAATATATAATAAATTATTTGCGTGACTGTACTTTAAATAATAAAACTATCATTTGCTAATTGTTAATAATTAAATGTCAAAGTAAACTGTAAGTTTAAGAGAAAAAAATAGATTATTATGAACATTGAGAATACTACAAGTAGAGTCTGTATGTTACCGCTACCATATCGTTTTACTTATTAATAATTAAATGGCAAAATAAACTTAAAGTTTAGCAATAGAATCGATTATTATGAGTATTGAGAATACTACAAGTAGAGTCCGTATGGTATTATCACTGAAGCCTGAAATTTGACGTTTACTCTACAAATTGTATTTTGAATCTATAATATAGCTTTAATGTATTGATACGATTTATAAATATTTGAATATTTACTAAATTTAAATAAATATAAGTAAAATAAAACGTTTAATAGATATTAACGGCATAGAAAAGTTTTAATTTTTCCGCATAAAATGGAAGACATCTTGTGTGAAATTAGTAGATTACGATTAGAATGTTTAAATGAAGAATGGGTACAAAGTATATTTGACTCTGAATTTTTGGAATTTGGAGAAGTCCCCTGTGACTACGAAGATGTATTAGAATCGATTGAAATTAAATCAGTATTTCAATCTATAATGACAACTATAGACGATTGGCTTAACTCTGAGAACTCGAAAGAAGAAGAAAAATCATGGACAGTTCTGTCTCATCAAATAAAGCATCAAAATTTACTAGCTTTGCTAGCGTATTATATAGATATTGGTGGAAAAAATGTTGTTTCCAAAGACCACAGGAGCAATGCACTATTAGCATCTCGTTTTTACTACAAGTTAATTTTAATTCCAGGATATAAAGCATACCACATTTATCATTCGCAACTTTTTGCACATTCTCTTCTATGCTTCAGCTATCCTAAGGGAATGTGTGATAACGAGGAATCATATTTTAATTCAAAAGAACTTGCTAGGGAAGTAAATTGTATTATTAAAGAACTTACATATTTAGTTCAGGACTTAAGAGGAATCATTACAAATTTACACTTAATTCCAAGTGATATGAATTTTGAAGATATTTTAAGCAACTTGGTAGATATTACAGGTGGAGCAATAGTAAATAAACTTCACATAGGTATTAAAAATATTATATTTGCTAAATAAATATTTCTTCATATATATTAATATATAATCTTTATTTACATGAATTTTATAATAGCTGGGGACAGTTGTGGCGCAGTGGCACAATGTGTGACTGTAAACTGGCCTGGTTGTGGGTTTGATCCCTAATAGAGGAAATGAAATATTTATATACATTTATATTTCCAATTTTTTGAGTCGAGGTAAAGCACGGTCCTGAGTTCTGCCACTCAACACACAATGCCTCCAGAACTTAGTGGCAAGTGAGAAACGGAGTATCTTAACACTAGGTTCCCTCTGCGTACCCAGCTATGTGCGGCATGAATATGATATATTTTTTTTTAATAATAGCTAAAGGTTATTTTTTTATTTTCTTTTAATATTGTCAAAAATAAAAACAATTATCTTAAGTTCTGTAAACAATCTTTTGTAATAATAACTTCTAATAAATACATTTATTTACACAGATAAAATTGAATTAGATCATCTATCTTCTGAAATTTACAAAATGATAGATATTTTGCTGTGTGATGCAAATGGAGCTCCTGATGCATCAGCTATACAAATACTCTTTAAATGCTTACTTCCCAAATTATTAGCCGTGTCTGTGGATAGTCGTCAAGCTAATGTAAGTTTATGTAATACTGGTAGAACTTACAGTTCCATTGGAAACATTTTCAGAAAGATCATAATTTTGGAGTAAATAAGTCATAAACAAACTGACCAGGTATAGATTTACAGTAGTTTTGTAAGTGGTAGAAGTAGGAATTGAAGTTGTTACAGTAAACTATCTTACAGTTACAGTAGCTAACTATAGCTAGCTAAGAGGTCTTATCAAGTCTAGAACTAGAAACTAGAACCTAGAAAGTCTAAAATCAATTATTTTGTAGAATTTATTTTAAAATGAACACTAGTAGAATCATTTCAAATTTGGTGTGGCTATAAAGAGGAGCTTACATAGTGGATGCTATCATTAATCAACATTTAAGAAGGCTCCTTATACATAATTTTGAAGTCCCAGGCAATGTTTTGACCTCTGCACCCTGCAACTCTAAACTGAACTCAACTACTAAACTCAACTCATCTCACTTGATTTGGAAATGATCTCCCTAAAGCATTGAAATCTCAATTTTTTTTATTTCTTTAGCTTGTTATTCATTCTATACTACAGTCTCTCAGTAATTCAGTAATGTCAAAGACAACTCTGTCACTATGTACTAAAAATGCTTAGAAATGATCTTTTAGTTTGCATTGTGCATGCATGCATTGTTTGCATATTTTATTAACTTGCACTTTAAAAAAAGTATAAAAGACAATATATGTGCCACATGTATAAAAATATATAATGCAGTGCCTTCAGTGTTGTTTAGACTCTATTTGATGATTGTCTAATTAGATTAATTTCTTCTAACACTTACATAATAATAAAAAATAATATATATATATATATATATATATACATAATAAATAAAATATATATTTTTTACATTTTTTTCGTCCTCACACTGTATTCCACCTAAAACAAGGTAGGCAGAGGGAACCTAGTATGAAGACATTCCATTCCCTACTTCACAAAAGTTAGGTAGAACTCAATAGCAGTATTTTTACTTTGCCTCAACCAGAACAAGGAAATCAAATTTTATAATAATTTACTCAATATTATTTTATAGTTTAATTATTTAAATTTTTAGAATATAGTTCGTGCTTCATATGTCACATATTCAGGACTACTGTTAACTAAATATTCAAAAGCAGCTTTGTCAGGATATATTGTACTCTTACAACATTTATGTTATACCTTGGATGGTTTGGTAAGTTAACTTTTTAGTTAAGTTTATAATAATTTAATTTTAATTGTTAATTTTTATCTTAAAGTATACATTTGAAATGTGATATTTAAAATTTGGCACAATTGAAAATTGCCTTTTTTATTGAGAGGTAACATTATTTACAGAGTCCATGTGGGATCTGAAACAAGTAATGTGGGTAAAATTTTGGTCAAAGAATATTTTATATTATGGATGTTTTTATGTTTAGTCAGTATTATACTGATTATAAAAAAACTCTGTGAATAAAATAATAATGTCATTTAGGTTTCTTTTGCTGTACCATACTGTAACGGTATAATGGCGGGTGTGTTTGATTTAAACTCCACCAGAATTGTGTATGTATAAATAATATTAAAATACATTTATCTCTTCATTCTGATAACAAGATTTATCTTGCGCTTTAGCGCGGCCAATTAACAATGTTACGAAACATCGGAAGTAAGGTGGCAACAGAGTGAAAGTTGATGTAAATAAAAAATCTGATATTAATAATTGTTTGAATTTTAGGAGCGTGCCGAAGTGCGATCAGCACGGGTGTCTCTCATAGTTGGTCTAATGAGTATGTTAACTGGGAAAACATATAAGAATTTTGTAAAATGGCTACTTACATTGTCAGCCACCGCAAAAGTGGCTCACAGACAAATTGCTCTGGTATGTATTGTAAACTGTATTAATTTTATAAATGATGGTAATTGTTTAAAAAAGTTAAATATGTAATAAATATTTTGCATTATATTATTTCTAGGAAATGCTGGCCAAATTACTAAACAATGATCCAGAGTTGGTCAAGTCTAATGACTGTTATGTAAATAATTCCCAACTTGAACCAAGTGAAGGTAATATTAAGTATATAATATAGTATAAAATAAAAATAGGATGTTTAGTGTTAAATATTTCTAGCCAGAGCAAACTTAAAATCTGTTTTTATAAATATTTTATTATAAAAAATATTTATTTATTATATTTTTTTTCAATAAAGTTATCTGATTATAAGATAGAGAGGAGGACATATCAGTGAACAGCGCAGTAGGTACTTTGGAGGACCAAAACAATAAGGAGCCAAAGCCCAGCCACACTACTTCCGATGAAAGCAGCCAAGACAGTTTGGATGTAAGTACTTTTATATATTTTTAACATAATATAATATATACTATCTTATGATGATTTCTATGCAATGGCTCCGATTTGTCTTACAAGAGTGAAGTAATAAAATGATTTTATACTGTTACTTTTATTTCTTAAAGAATTTAGTTTTTTACGTGAGCGCGCATTATGGTCGACACCGCTCTGAAGTTGCGGAATGGCGAGCTAATAACAAAAGTGTTTGTTTTATTTATCATTATATGTCTTTTCTAGTTTATAATTCCCGCCTATAGCAAAGTAGGCACAGATATACAGAATAACGTCACGTTAACACACTCCATTCTCCGCCTTCTGCCCGAATTGGAAATACATTGGATGAATCAATTAACGCGCTTACGATGAAACGTATAAATGATTATAAAATAAAAATTGGTGTACCAGGACAACATACAAGACGAGGAGATGGCGGGCTTGTTACGGGAGCGGGCGCACACCATAGCGCACGGGGAAGTGCTGCGCGCGGTGTACGAGCGCGTGCACGACGTGTCCAGCACGCTGCGCACGCGCGCCCTCGCCATACTCACCGAGTGCCTGCAGGCCGACCATCCGGCCGTCGTGAAAGCTGTCAAGGTGGAACTTGAAAACATATGGTCTTTTATCCTGACGCTATTTTCCGTCTTAAACAGCAAACAACGTTGATCGATGTAGAACCTAGTGTAACCCAACGGCGTGTTTGTTTTATCATAACAGGAATACAGGCTGGACTTTAACTTTCCACATGCCCATGTCTGTCACGATAATTGATGTGACGCAATAGTGAATATTGAATAATTTATCAATGTCGCCCATAATAATATGGGATAACGCAAAGCGGAATAACTTTTATATTTACGCCAATATAAGGTTAATTTTCAT
>DWAN01004480.1:0-12131 GCA_018230445.1 Heliconius hewitsoni | reverse complement strand
TATATATATATATATATATATATATATATATATATATATATATATATTATATGAATTATTTTTAAATTCCAATTTAGAACTGTTCTAATTCTGATCGAAATGAAATATAACTTATCATCAAATCTAAATTATCATAAAAGGTTGCATTTCATCCAGAAAAAAGTCGAAAGAGGAGAAAGCTAAAAATAATATTGTTTTTAAAATGAATATTATTAAATGAATACCCTCGCCTGTATTCTTCGTGTTGACCTACAAAACTTTGTTAACATCCCCTGCAGGGAATTAGCCGAGGGTAATGGAACCCAAAGATTTTTACGAGAAAATCATTTGTAAAACATACTTAGCAAGACAAACGTAGTTTTGATACAGCCTCTAAATTCTTAGAGGCCGTCAATTCAATTCTTCTAAAACACTGGGAGCTTATGAAATCTTTTAAGCTGATTTGCAGTAATTACAAGAATATGTGTAGATTATTAAACGGTATAATAGATAAACCCTATTGTTCTACCTTAGATTTATTGTCTTTTAATATAATTAACTGTCTTGTTAATGAACTCGTCTTAATTTTTCAAAGTAATAACTTCGTGTCCAAAGTCAAACATGCCAAATTAGGACACAATATTAAATTAATAAAGTTCAAAAGCCGATGCGGTTCCAGCGGGGAAATTTCAAAAACAAATTATTAGCTTTTGTTAGAAAGTAAAACCGATCATAAATTACGATTTCGTAGCCAATCCTGTACCTAAACAAAATTTATTAAGTAATTTGATAAAATAATCGTGTAGCGGCCAAAGGGCGATGGATACTGGAAAAATTTAATGCTCACGAAAATTGTCCTTTAAACTTTGGTAAATTCCATTTAAGGAAGTTGTATGGGCCGACTAGTTATTTGTTGGGATATTAAATACTTGGTCAAATTATGAGTTTATGAGTTCCAAATAAGGTATTGCTGGAGTGTTTATTGAAGTCATTTCTAATATCTAATTCTATACAATGCCGTTTGGGTACATCTTGATTTAAAATCCTTATATTTTCTCTTTGATAATTGGCGCTAAAGTGTCGCAGCACTAACATTTCTCTGCCTAATTCAATGAATGATGTAGAGTACGAACAATAATTTCTTAAACTTCATAATTCAAAATTAAGCAAAATAAAAAATATAAAAACAGTAATCATTATCAGTACTCAAGTAGAAATTAGCATCCAACAATAGTATAAATTTGAAAATAAACTAGCCTAACATAAGTCGAGAAGTTACACCCTTGTCCTAAAACAGGAAACAATCATTCACAAGTTTCTAAGTTAGAACCCTCAAATTAGGGAAACCTGCCACCTAACTCACTGAAGCGGGAATAGCGAAGTTAGTTTGTCTATCATCACCACTATCCCAAAAACTTATAAAAAATGAACTTGCCCTAACTCTAAGAAGTAATGGTGCGTGGAAGGGACAGTATTTCAGAAGTTTCTGCTTCTAACCGGTCTGGTTAGAGCATGATAAAAGTTTTTATGTAGTGCTTACGACTGACCCAACAGTTTAGAAATCCATAACGCATTATGATATCTTATATAGCCTATTTGGGTGTAGCGACGTTGCCAAGTTATAAATACTTATATTAGCTTCTTTTTACTTCTCATAACAACTTAAAGCCTATATTATTATAAAATATAAAAATAGCTTTTAATGTTTATCATATAAAAAACACATGATGCATTCAGCGTATACATCATCATATTCAGGTTTTTTTGTTAGTCCACTATGGCAAACATATTTTTTTACTTTATAGAAAGTTTTTTTTCAGTTTGTAGTTCCTGAGATTAGGACGTTCCACTAAAAAAACCCTTTAGCTTTACATTATTGTATCAAAATATCGATTGTGTAGATATTATTAAATTCAATTATAAATAAGTTGACTAAATCATATTTCCAAATTAAATTGATATATTTATGGTATAAACTGTTTTTGTATTGAAAAATATCAACGCGCGTAAAGCTGCAAATATATTTAGAAAAATTTTGTTACACTGAATTTATATATGTCAATAATTCCTATTTATTTGTAATAATTGATAATTAATTAACAATATTATACAAATTATTGTGTATAAACATAATAGTATCTAATTACATAATAATAATCATAATAAATTGAAGAATATAAATATATAAAAGGGGAAAATTTAACTTTTAGCGTTTAGTGTGTTACTGTTTTTTTCACTTAATTTATTTTATATATTTATTTCACTGTTATTATAAAATATGATAATTTCAATTATAATAGAAATAATAGTATTAATGATAATAAAGAAATAAAAATAAACAAATATGATGTGAAAATAAGAAGAAATAAAACAAAATGTATATTTTAAACTTTTTATTAAATTATAAAATTTTATTTTTGTTAGTTGTAAATTCTCAGCAAGTCCCAGCATTTTTTATCAAATATTCCAATTTTTTTTCTTAATAAAATAAGAAATTAAGATCTTGAATGTATTATTTAATACTGATTACAAATTTATTTTAAATATATTTATTGTATGTTCATTTGACACTTGTAAATTGATTTCAAATGTAAACAAAGCGCGTCACAAATAATAAACAAAATTCATGACTCTTCAGTGTAAAAGAACCACTTGTTTCAAAACTTGTATTACGAATATAAAATTATTAAACGAACTCAAAACTCAGATCCATCTGAAAAAAAAACAACAAAATAAAAAAAAAAACAAACAACAAACAATTCAAAAAATACAAAACTTATATAAAAATCACATTAAAACATTTAATAATCTACTTACAATAATCGGCGGCGGGTATTCAACTTTCGCCGAACGAAATATATCTACGAGATGAACCATATGGACAGATAAATAGTTCCAATGCGAAATAAGAAAAAAACAACTGTATACGATCGTAGAATATTTACAAGAGAGCGATCGACACGTGCTTCCCTTACCACGGCTGGACGTTAACTGAACGCAAGGCATACGCAAACGGGGGGTACTACGCACTCACGCAGAGTGACAGCCAATCGCGTGCGTGCGTTCCGCGCACCCCCGCGCCTCAGGCCCCGCCCCCCTCTCCCCGTCACCTTACAATCGATGCCCTATATTGCATTAATTATTTAGGAAACACGCAATGAGATAACATGAGATAAGGTATCTTTAAATAAATCATCTTAGGATTTTTTTTAAGTTGAGTGGATTGAAACTTTACAGTTGAATAAGGGTTGTTTTGTTTATTGTGGACGCTTGGATTCGAAACATTCAAGTAAGGCGTGATAAGCCCTGATAACAGAATCGAGTTCACCTACTTGGTATTAAAAAACTGGCGCGCCAAGGTTGAGTTGTATAAAAATTTGCATTTTAAATATATTTTGAAAAGACAAGATTGTTTAGATTTTTTTTTCATTTTTAATATTAAAAATGAGGTTTAGTTGTGATGTAATATTTATGAGAAGAGTTTTCGGTGTACACTTACCGTCACACCGCGTGTATACTATAAAGAAAAAATACAGAGGCGTGCGATTAAGTAGCGAACCTTTATTAAAGTTCACCTTTTTAACCAACTTTCATTAAATGAAGATAATTGAGTACTTGTTGACATTTCCATTCTTTGTTTCTTTTACTAAGAATATAATATGTATACAAATATATAAATTTATTATATAATTAAAATAAATTTATATTTTATATACATTTTATCCAGATTGGTTTCAATATATAAACTAAAACGTACAATATAACGTAAAATGTTGAGCAACAACCCTTAAACCGTCATCAAATAATAATTTGCAATATAGTAAGTATACTAGTGCTACAGTGGTGTACTGCTATATATACTTATACATATATACTCGTATGTGTACATTGACTTGCGGGTTCGACTCTCACTCGTGGAAATGGTTATATTAAAATTATTTAATTATTATGGCATAGAAAGACGAGACGTCAAAAAGTCATACGTCACATAATGGCTCTAAAATTTCAAATGAAAGAAGCGTCACAAATTTACATTCTCTTGCATCTTGTGACAAAAAAATCGATCAAATGCGAGTCAGACTCGCATACTGAGGGTTCAGTGCCAATTTCAAGTTTATATGTCAACGGGAACAACAATTTATAAAAGTTGATAAACTTAAATTTGCGGACGTATGCATTCATTTTGTATGAAATATTTATAAATTGACACTATTAATATCTATAATTTTAACATACATCCACAATACGTACAACGTAACATTATTATTTAGTAATTACATTTGGTCATATTCAGAGACGCAACAGCTGTTCGGATCATGTACGTCTTCATGTCTCGTTCTGGATACAACGCGGCCGTCACCTGCGGTCAGACGTGCTACGAATATGTTGGACATATGTATGTATCAAATGTATGTATGTATGTTGATGTCATTTGGAAAATACCCACCGTATATACATTATACGTATATGCAACGATTGTAGGTTTGAAATTAAATATATGGGGAATATTTTCCTTCTTTTGGCTTAGGAAGATAAGCAAAGCAAGTATTGAGGCACTCCGTTCTTGCGGATCTTAACGACGCATGATCCTTTCTTTTAGTGGGGATGTGAAAGAGAACGAGAATTTAAATAAAATCATTCAATTTTATACTACTATAAGATAAGATATAGTTTATCTTCTTTGTTCTTCGTACTTAGACATCTTCGTATTTGTTTATTATTCATCTATAGAATAATGTAAGGTATAGTATATAATAACTCGATTTTACTTCACCAACTCGATATTATGGTAAATTATGAATATAAAACATTGTCTGAAATTTTTCCTAGGGTTAGCTAACCATTTGCTAATTTAAAGATACGTAACACATGAACTACAATATATAATTTTTAAAATGATTTGAAAGTCTTATAAAAAATTGGCGGTGAACTCGATGACTGTGGGCTTGCACCGCACTCGGGGAAATGATTAAATTAAAAATATTTTTGTTTAACTCTAAAAAACTCTAAAAAATCGTAGCGTTGGGTTGATTTCTAAACACTAAATACTTAATATCTCTAATATCGAGCCAAGCATGGAGAATGTATTAACCCTAGGTTCCTTTTCCCTACTTAGGATGTAAAAATGTAGAGAAATGCTTGAGACTCTGTATGAAGAAAGCTTTACAAAATTTAGTCAACGCGTTGAAAAATCCAAACTGAATACGAATATAAGGCGGTTTTACCAATATATTTTTAATGTCAAATGTGTCGATGTGTTTGCGATAAACTCGTTCTACGCGAGTTGAACGTACACGACCCTGTTACGTCGTGTACAGACGGAAATATTCACTTTTCTATACTAATATTGTAAAGAGAAAGGATTTGATGCTTACGTGGCATAGTGGGACTTTATTTGACTGTAAATGCCGACGACTCTAAGTATTTTTTTTCTTTCTTTCTTTCTTTATTTTTTTCTAGCTTTACGCTGTATCCAGCATACAGCAGGATAGACAGAAGGAACCTCGAAAGATAGTGTTAAGACACTTCTGTTCTCCACTTTCCGCTGAATTTTGCAAGCATTGCGTGTTAATTGGCGGAACTCAACACTGCGTTTTGCCTTTTTAATATTTCTTGAGAGTATAATGAAAATTACAATATTAAATTGGACATTGGTGTGAGTTCGACTGCCATTTGTGGAATTAAATTATTTTCATCTCTCTGGTAATAAGATAAAGCGCTGCGTAGAGCAACTAACTTACAACGTCAGAGAATTTTCCTATGCATGGAGAACAGAGTTTAATTATGCTTAATTCCTACCTACACACTCATACAGTATGAAGCTAAAAAAGCAAAAAGTAATAAAAAATATTTGAATCCACAATCACAGCTTCATACGTTAAAACAAACCACTTAATATACGAGTATGTTTATTTCTTGTTAAAGGAACTTTTGTGTTAAAGACTATTCACATACACTTTATTATACGTAATGCATGAATTTAGTTGCCTCTTTAACCTCAATCGCAACACTGTAGCACATTGGATGTGAAAGGAAGGCACGTCCCTTAATGTATCCGATTAATGAAGTTAGCACAGTTTTGTATTCTCCATACAAAACGATTTAATAGATTCGCTTTTGACGTTTACTATTGACTTGTATATTAATTGGTATTAATGTTATGATGTTTTTATTAAGGCGTGGCGTTGAGTTACGCCACTTAGCACGCAATAGTTCAAAGATTGGGTGGGAAATGGAGAACTGAGTGTCTTAAAACTAGGTTTCCTCTGCCTACCTTTTTATTTGAGGAAAAATTGTGTAGCTGCTTCCTTTCTATTTATTCAGCAAATACCTATGTTTGTAGATAAAAATCTATTCTATATTATAATAATTTACCTATACCTTAACACATTCATATCAGCCTTGTACAATGTAGGCCCAAAATTTATCCTATCGCATTCTTATTATTTAGTGACATGTTTTTGATATTCTATGTCACATAAAAATACTGTCCGTGCCTAATGGAACCCTCCATGTCAGCGATACTCTTAGTAATTTTCTTTATAGTAAAATAGCTAACTTTGTTATAACTTTTACTATTAGAAGGTGGGAGAAACAAACAAAAATATCGTTCACTCAAAGGCGGGAGTTGGATGCAGTCCAAAAGATGGGCCGGCCCAGGTAGAAAATATTTTATTATGTTATGTACAAAAAATATTATATTTAACAGCTATAGCTATTAAAGAAGGTATTTTAAACGACTTTTTTATATTTCATTAATACTAGCCTTTAAGTCTTAAGAATTAACCCTTTGTTTAAATGGAAGTAACAAAGAGACTAACTATCCATCACAAAATGAATTATCATTGTTTTCTTGTTTTTTCAGCTTCATGTAGTATCCCGCATATAGCAGGATAAGCAGAGTGAACTTAGTGTCAAGACGCTCTGTCTGTAAGAAATCGCGATGTATTGCGTGTTAGGTACATTTTAATTAAATATTTAAGAAGTAGAAGATCTCGTCGACGCAGATACATAAACATGCGACAGTAAACGTTTCCACTCAGACTTAGAGGAATTAAATATTTGATATTTTAAAATGAAAACGAGGCGAACGATGAGAGCAAGCGAGAAATTTTCGACCCAATATAGACGTAAATCTTGGTGTTAAGTTGCGTCAAGCAGCACGCAACGCCTTGAAATTTTACTAAGTTTAACACTTAAAAGAAACAAAACTGGCGCAAACAGATCAACACAACATTAAATTTCAATACAATAACTAAATCCTTCCATCAGTTAGCATCCACATATGCCTTTAAGTTTAAAAGGCCAGGCCAGGATTACCAACCCTCTCATGGTCGATGGCCACAATCCGCCGACACGATTTGCGTTCACTTATCGACTATGTATTGGTAATATTATTTTACTAATGGATTCTATATTAGCATTAAGGTTAGAGAAAATCTGAGTGTAAGTACTCCAATTTTCTCCTATCTATATATTTTAATCTATGCTTAATTAATATGGTTTAAGTTGTAAAATGGTAATTTTGGTAATAAATTAGTTTTTATTCAGTGGAAAATGGGAACCGATGAGAGCCAAATTCAATGTACTCTACATTGAACGGCACCCACATAGATGTCCGATTCTTTTGTCGGTCATGTCGAAATTTATGCTTTTGATGGGATGGATCCTATCAATAATGACAGGCATAAGACAGGAGAAACGGTGAAGTATTTTGAAAAATGTTAGAAAACTTATACAAACTTAAAATATTTAATGCTGATCACTTCGTTCTCTAATTTAGTATTTTATTTTAATATTACTTAAAATGAAGTAAAGTTCGTCAATAATTCAAAGCAATAAATTAAGTTAGTTTAGATTTTAAAATTGGATTATATTTCTTTTCATTTGATTATGTATTGAATAAATTATTAGGTGGGGGACGTTTAGTACCTACCTAACTCACAACAGAGACACGACGTATGTAGCTTAAGATTTTTTTAATCATGTTCGAGCGAGTAATTATAATATATTTAAATGCAAGGCAGTAGGACAACCTACTTTATTGTAAACGCGATGATTGTGGGTTCAATTCCCACTCAAACGAGTTTTTATTTTTAGAATTAGATTTCAATTTCAAGACAGAATTATATTTCAATTGTTTTCATTTTAGTTAGTATCTTAAATGAAAATTAATTCTATAAAATTACTTCATTCATCACATTAATATTGGTACCTAATAAATAAGTTTATGATATAAAAATGGGTCCATTTCTGGATGTGTGTGTGTATACAACATACAACATTCCAAAAAAGTAAATATGTTTTTCTTTTCCTCTTAGTTAAAATAAGATACTTTAATCTGTACCAAACATAAGCCAATCAATAAAAATATATCATTTTAAATTATGTATTAAATTTTAATCTTAAAGAAGGCAACAAATTTTAATAAAGTCTAAGCTACTGGCTGCAAAAAGGTAGAAACAGACAAAAAATGATACGCATTAGTCAGAGAGAGCTTAAAATGCCCCCTTAATATTGGTAAGGGAGGAACGCGTAACTCACCGGTCCCTAATTTGGGGGTCTCTACGACCCCAGGTTTAACAATTTGATTGGATACCCACCATGTTTTTTAATTAGAGTATTATTATTTTTTATTTAAGATAAAAATTAAAACGCTCTATCTACTTATGAAATAGTTATGGAAATTATGATGTTGTTATCCAAAAAGTCATACGAAACTCTACGCTGTACTTTGTACCAGAGCGGTGATGTGTTCTCCCGAGTGACATTATCCTATATCATTATGATATATTAATAAATTATTTGAAATACATTTGAAATAATTTATTAATATTTTTGAGGCTGTTGTGGCGCAGTGGCCCAAGCACGTGACTGTAGTGGGTTTGATTCTCATTCGGTGGAATGAAAAAAATAATAATTTAGCGTGAAACTAAAAAAAATATGTTTTCTGTTTCTTACTTAAATGAGAAGATTTTAAATTTTCATGTATTTTTCTTTAAATTTAAAATTGAACTTTCACTTAACTTTCTGAACTTTTATTGCATAAAATAATTTAAATATACTCATAGTGACTTATTTTGACCAGAAAAGCAAATCAAAGTGAATTGACACCACATTTTTTCTGTTAGATCAAAACTATAAATTTTGGTGAAAAATATACTTTTTTTATTTAACATTGGTACTAGTTTTCGGCTTTATAAAACAAACGAGCTACTCGTTAACTGTCCCGATCATACAGCTTGTTAAAAGTTCATATAGAAAAAAGTTATAAGGACCATAATGTACTATATATGTATTTATAATTCCACCCTGTATCCTACATGTAATAGGACAGGCTGAGGAACCCTAGTATTGAGACACTTCATATTTTCGCGGAGTCGCGGAATTTAATGCGTTGGCCTTCTTACCAGAACGCGGATATGTAAATAATGTATTTCCCGACTGAAGTACAACTATCACACTGACAGCAGTACAGTGTCAGCTTGTAATTATGACGGTAGCGGGTTCGATTCTCACTCGGGGTAATGGAAATGGGGCGGAACGGAAAGCTGAGAACGGAATGAACTATTTTCATCGAATCTGAATATGAGTCAGTGAAAATAAAAAGGTGTTTTAACATTAAAATCTCTCTGCCTATCCTGTTATATGCCGATTATTACAGTTTAAGTTTCGTTTCGCATGGATATTAAGAAGGAAAGGTGCAGTGCTTAGTGTTTTTTTTACTTGATTTGTCGATATAATTTTTGCTATAATAACTAACATAAAAACAACCATTTAATATGAAGCCTAGCATTAACTATGAGTCTTTAAAATCAGATAGATACACACTAGAACTAATATTTAAGAAAAAATATTTTGAAAGCAAACTAAATCTGTTTATTGAGTGTAATAATTAATTATGTTAGTACAACTTAACCAATGACGACGCAGCCTCAATTAGTTTGTTTTACACAACGTATCTACAGAAGCAACCATCGATTCAACAACTTTTCGCATAGGTTAATTGGGTTCGCGAATTTTCGGGTTGCTTTGAAAAATATTTGCTTAATCCTACTAAAATATTATAAGGAAGTGATTGCTAATATTTACAAAGCAGAGTTTTGAAAACTGTGGGCCAAAATTAATTTTGTAACGCTGTTATTTTATTTAAGCCTAAAGTTTTACCTTATTTGTATATAAGTAGTTGAGAGCGTCGTGGGGGAGGGGCGCGAGGGTGTGATAGTAAACTCAACGGGTTCTATTCCATCTTCCCATAATTCATAATTTAATGTTTTTCTAGCTTCAAATTGTATCCTGCACATAGCAATTTATGCTGAGGGAACCTAAGCGATAAGATACTCCGTTCGTATTAACATACTTTCGTTTCCCATTTTGCGCCGAATTCTTCGGGCATTGCGTGTATAGGGTAGAGGGGCGGAACTTAACACCGCGCTTTGCTTCGACACAAACAGGTACATTTTGTGCCCCTGCACCACGGTTGCCCTAATTTTTACACAACATATTGTCAAGAAATTTTGTTTTTCACTTTCCACCCAAATTTGAGTCAGTCACGTCAGACAGAGAAATAAAAATAATTAAAATAACCGTTCAGCAAAGTAGAACCAGGAACGAACCATCAACCATCGCATTTGCTATCAGCTGCTGTATCTACTACGCCACGAAGGCCCCAATATAAATTTTAAACTTAGTTTTATCTATATCAAAAGTTATTCCGCATGAGGTGAAGACGTTCATTTTAATAAGACAGGCGTCTAGCCTACACGTTTGCTGGTCTCGTGAAATTGCCTGCTATATAAAATATTGTGGCTTTTTACTTACCTTACGCTGTGAGATAAAGTATGACACAAATAAACTAAACTAACTGTGAGTACTTTTTTAAAAACATATAAAAATGTTAACATAAAACCTACGGCCCTATGTTCCTTCTTTTTTACGTTTCTTAAAACTATCTTTTTACCTAAGTGTGGAAAAAAAATACTAAAAAAATATTAAAATGGACTCTAAGAATCTACTAATAAGTTGGGTTTGGAAATCGAGGGCGACAAGAACAAAGTCGGATCTGTAGAGGCGTAGTGGAACAGCGTGGAGTTACGCCACTGAACACCGAAAGTTTAATACTAGGAGAAGCTGCTTTTTTAGCTAAAATTCCCTTTAAGAATATATTTGTTACACTATAACGTTTCAATACAAAAAATATATAATATAATATATTTTTTTGTATTGAAACGTTATAGTGTAGATATTACAGTATAATTATTTAAGCTTATATATAGTTCATTTATTTTAAAAACTATTTCAATGCTTTATTTTTATTAATTACTTTCATGGTAGGCAGACGAAACTGCAACTTAACTGTCCTTGATCACACTTTCTATCAATTTGAATCCAAGAAATATGTACTCGATTATCTTAACCAATTACAGATGAAACTTACGAAATTATTATACCTAATAATTGTTTAAATTGTATTTCAAAATATTATTGTCAATAATCATTACAATACGAATAGCGGTCTGTGGCCAGAACGTGTGACAGGTTCGTAGGTTTGATAACGAGTTAAAGTGTGGCGTTGAATTCCGCGACTCAACACGTAATGTTTCGAGAATTCGCCGGAAAGTGGCGAACGGAAGTCTTATTGGGGAATAAAATAGGTTCCAGCTGACCTCTACGTGCCTGCTATTTGCGGGTTAGAGCGTGAAACTAAAAAAAAACAAAGAAAAACAGTCACTCAATTATGCATTTATCAAATTTTGCACTCCAACATTCACCTTTTGCGTTTAAAAATAGCGTCTGCATATCCATAATAGGGACGGTGTCTAGTTGCTTTTGAAGAATCGGCCAACTTATTACCGGGACGTTTACGAATGTTCAGTTCTGTTTTTACTTGGAATTTTTGCGGCGTCTCGTTAAATTTTGAATGTGTTTTTGTACAATATTCCATTCTATTTCCAGGTGGTAAGGATCATAATGGTAGAACTGTTAATTGAGCGGAATACAGCTATCATTATGTTTTTAAATTGGTTCCAAGTTACAAAGGAAATGTATGTCTGTATGTATGTAGTTGTATGGAGGAAATAGTTGAAATAAAGTATAATGGAAATTAAAATTAACTGCTGATATCATTATATATATATATATATATATATATA
>DWAN01004479.1:0-12131 GCA_018230445.1 Heliconius hewitsoni | reverse complement strand
CCGAATCGGCATCGGGATCATTGATGAGGTGCACCACCACCTGCAAACTCCACCAACTTCGCTACCACCATCACTATTTGTTTTCCCGTCGAGCGTGAAGAGGGTCATTCATTGCATTGCCTCGCTCAAACCGAGGAAGTTATCGGCTTCTTTTACCTCTCATCTCCTCGTCGCCGAGCGTTGTTCTGAACTTAGCTTAAATCTATGCTTCTTGATGTCTAAAGATTTTGAAAAAACCAAAAACAAAAGTTTTTGGCGAATTCTCGCAAAAAACATCAATCGGTGAGAAAACGCTATAAACATATATAACTGATTATTTTAGGCATAGTTTTAAGTCCTATCGTATACATATTCACATAACTATAATATACAAAATTTCTAGCATTTTTTATAAAATTACAATTAATAAAAAACCAACTAACCTTCAAGTGATAATAACCAATAAGTATAGCCAAAGACACTATAGAATGTAACACTGCTGCTATCTTGATGACATGTTCCATGTAGAAGAAATCTTCATCTATTAATACCACCTCCAGACTATCATCGTCTTCTTCGCCACTACCTACTTGTAATTAATTAAAAATGCATGTAAGTTCCTGTATCTGTAATCTATTATATATCGAGAATCTGAATACCATATATAGCAGAGTAGGCAGAGGGAACCTAGTGTTACGACAGTCCGTTCTCCATGCAACGCAAAATTTTCGATACAATAAATGTTGAGCGGCAGAAAGAAACGCCGTGATTTATATCGCATACAAAATAACTTAAATCTGAATTGTATATTGTCTATGTTACATTACCGTCTCCACTGCCCGATCCCGAGCCGGAGCCCGACCCGCCGATGATGTCACTAGCACCAGAACCCTCGCTACGTTCACCTTCTAATGTTGACACCTAATTATAAAATTGAAAAAGACATTTGTCAAATGTATTGTCATATAACAAATTTTTAACCGACTTAAAAAAAGGAAGAGATTCTATATTCAACAACATCTTGATTATGTTTGTCCTTCGATTTCACTGTCATTTGACAATCCGTCCCCAGACCTTTGCAATTTCCAACCCATTTTATCGGCACGTACAACTTTTTTTCATTAATTGAAAGAACTTTAAAAAATATAATATTCTATCTTTAAATACATATGAAATATTACAAAATTAACATCATTTTTATGTATTTCATATATATTCATGCTTTGCATTATATAATTTTCACGACAAGATTTTTTTTTATTTCACCAAAACATTTTCTACTTACCTTATAAAACAGCAGCACAAAGTTAATACAGAAAGCCAGCACTAGAGCCACGTATTTCAGATTATAGAAGTTTCTAGCGAGGAACGAGACTGCTTTGCGAGTGTACACTGACAAGTCCACTTGTGATAACGCAGACGGCGTCGGACCTGATACTGCTTGCTGGAAAGAAATAAATATTTATAATATAAACGTGACAGAAAAAATGTGCATTTTACATTTTTTTATAGTTCCACGCTATATCCTGTATATGGTATATGGTATAGAGAGAGAACGTAGAGTTAAGACACTCATATGAACACAGATATCACACGAACCGCCAAATTTTTCAGACATTGCGTGTTGAGAGGTTAAACTTAATGCCGCTTTGTTACCAGAGCAAGCAAAATGAGAACATTAAATAAATTTCTTCCCCGAATGGGAATAAAACTCACAACCGTCATTACGCTACAATGACCTCAAGAAGTTAATAAATCAGCTTCACGCTATATCCCGCACACAGCAGGTTAGGCAGAGGGAACCTAGTGTTAAGACACTCCGTTACCCAGTTTCCGTCGATTTCTGAAGGCATTGCGTGTTAGGTGGAGGAACTCAACGCCGCGCTTTGCCTTGACACCAGAGCGAAGAAATAACAATATAAATATTTCATTTCCTCGAGTGGTAATGAAACCCACAATCAGTCAATTGTGCAGTTACACTTTGTGCCCCTGCGCCACGACTGGCCTCACGACATTTTTAAATGATCTTATGAATTTTAATTGAAAATATAGTAGAGCTCAAAGTAAACGGACAATATGATGTGTCTTTAGCTTACTTAATTTTTAAATGTGGTAGTTGAGTATAAGCAAAAAATAATAATATTGGCACCCAATGTGGGACATTTTTACATTTTTCAATTAGTGTAACTATAGATATTACCTTTTTGTAATGAAAGTATTTTTTGTCAAATCCTGGCTGCGTAACACAAAATATATATAGATTTCAGATGCATTAACAGGCTTACATTTATAACATTCAAAATATACTATGTTTTTTATTTGCATAATGTCTTTCATGCTGTTTAAAATGTTTGGCATAAAATATTTAACAGTAATTTCATTTTTAAAAATAATATTATATTATACTTTTTTTTAAATAATTAATTAACGAATATTTTTCTAACTTCATTGGCGGGACAGCATTTAATCGCAAAAACGTGTGGGTTCGATTCCCACTCAAGGATAAGATATTTTTATAACCAAGTTTTGGAAACATTGTTTAACGATGGACCTAAAGAAAAGGTGGTTTATCCCTTGTAGTATAACTATTCAATATATATAAATAAATAACAACAGCCAAACCTTTTTGCTCTCAGCCTCGATAGCGGACATGGCAGCTTGCTGTACAGCCTGAGCTTCCATTCGTTCCTGTGCTGCTTTCTTTGCTTGTTCGCCACTGAAACAAATAAGTTAATTATTTTGATAAGATACCCATCCTAGGTTGTAATCGAATATATAACTTCTAGTTATACAGTTATAATCATTAACTTGGACTTCATTGTCATACATTACTAAGAGCAAAATTAGGTATTAAAAAAATTGAGTATAAAGCACTTCAAAAAACAAATATTGACCAAGTGTTATTTAGAGGTAATGAGAAAATGATTAAGCGTGCTTTACCCCAAAAGATCAATAAGAGAAGGTGGTTGTTGTTCCTCAGTGTGTTCAATACTTTCATCGGGAGACACTTCAGCTTCTTCGCCAGATGACGGCGTTGACGTACTAGGAGACTCGTGCGGTTTTACTTGTATTCTGAAAAGAAAATATGGAACTCTAATATAAACAAAAATAATAATTAAATTAGCAATTTTGAACATTTTTTTGGGAAATTTTGAACCAAGTAGTTTGCATTAATATACTTTGTTTAATTCAATATTTAGTGAATATTTACGATCTTATAACAAAGTCAGCTTTATGCTTGGGTGTCATGGTCGTGTTACTATATGACTGATGACTGATTAGAAAAAAAGTATAGTCTTTCATTAAATCAAATTCTAACATAGAATAAAAATACAGACAATATAGAAACATTATAAAAATATAGACCATATAATCATATAAATTTTTTTTGAGTAAAACTCACTGTCCATTATCTTCTTTAGTGATATCCAAGCCGAAAGCGGACACTTGCAACTGTCCCGTATCGTCCGCTGCCGGTAATGCCGGTAAGTGTCGAACGGGACCTGGATACGAATTAAAAATACCATTGAAATAATATAATAAATGTCATATTAAGTTTGTGTATATAATTTAATTACAATAAAGTACTTCGCAGGTTTTAACTATATGACATTGTTGCATTATTATGACTAATAGTACTACAGTACGGTCGCCGATAGATTAAAAGTCATGTTGTGTGTTTATTTTTGAGAAAATAAAAAAAAGGGTTTATTTATATTTGGGAACGTAAATAGAATGTGATGTAATAGCAATGTAATGTAAAGATAAAAAATAGAAGAGCATATGGGAATCGAATATCTTTTAATTCACAAAATAAAAAAGTTAATGCTTAATATCTGTTCATACCTTTTGTTAATCCAAAAGCAGATTTCACTAAAATCATTTTTTAAATATTAATAAAAAATAAATAAGATATTTTCATTAAGTTATTATGTTTTTATTTTAATTACAAAATATTAATAGTTTGTTAAAAATGAGCATTTATGATTTTGGTTAAGTCATTTATTATTTCATTCAGGCATTGCAACCAATTTAATAAACCAAAGGTTAATATTTAATTAACTAATATTATGTATAAATCATTTTTAAAATGTAGTTTTACCCCATATACATATATTTAATATTTATGTTTTATAATCATTCAATTTTATTTTGTATAGAATAAAGAAAAAATATCAAATTTATCCCCATATAGGCAATCTTTTGTCTAAAATAGAAATAAACTTTTAAAGTGAAAAATGCTGTTGCTGTTGCTTTAAAATTGTTTTTAAGAAGTAACAAAATTTTTTGTAATGTAATATTAGAAAATATTATTGTCAAAAGTTTTATAGATTATACATCTCGATTCATCATTACTTGTGTCTAATTTGCCTTTGCTTGCGTGGTTGTAAATCTGTGTGTATGTAGATATGTCTTCAACTGCTCAATGTTTATTCTTATATATACATATGTCAGTAATAGATAATAACTAATTGCTGTTGAAACGACAAAATACTGCTGTTTTAAAATAAATTTTGCAAGGAAGCAGATGTTTTATATTTTTGTAGTTTTTTTTTAATTTACTATACAGAATAATTTTGAAAATAGCCAATTCAAATAAAATCTTTTGTGTAAATAATTGAAGCATCAAACAGTTAAATCCTGAAGCGTCATTCCTTGTTGCCCACTAAAATGTATAATTTGCCTTACTTTGAGCTAATCTGTGCGTGTGTAGGGATAGCTTCAACTGACCGATTTTCTCTTCCTCAGTCGGTTCCGGCGGTGGCTCTTCGGTTTGTGGTCCTCGCATCAGACCGAGAAGTACTCCTAATATGTACCTGGATAAAAAAATTAATGCAGTAATATATAAAGTTAAATTATTTAAAGTTATAATGTATACCTCAATAAATATTATTTTATTGTGATTATACTGAATGATTTTTGAAAATATTTAATACATATAATTTGATAATTAATAATAATTTTAAACACTGTTTATGAGAATAGATTACAGTTAGTAAGGTTTGGAAGAAATATGAAATACGATTATTAAGGAAATTGTATATAAACAACAGGCAAAATAGTATAGTATGATTTGGATTTAACAGAGAAAAAGTTAATGGCGATGTTGTTATTACTTTTAAAAATGTATGTTATAATGGAATCTAATAAATCAATGACAATATAAAAACTTACAAATATCTATAAGCTTTTCTTTTTATCAGTTAGGTAATTGATGATGTAAATGGTAAAAATAAAGTAAAGAAATTATTTAGTTTAGAACTGGTCATACCATGCATATATTGACAGAATTATTTTATTGAAAGAGACAGGTACTGTACTGTTAGTTATAATAACACTAAGAAAAGTTAATAAAGTCAAAAAGTGATACACTATAAATATATTACAAAAAATAAAAGGAGAATATGGAATAATACGGTTTCCTAAATATATACTTAAATAATAAATACTATAAATTTGTTTTATATTTAGTTGGAACTCAAATTAATTTAATTATCAAATATTAAATATAATAATGAATAAATTACCAATGACTGTGCATCGATTTGTTGCGTGAAATGAGACAACCATTTATAATTTAATATGAGAAAAATAAAGTTCTACGCATATAGCTATTGTATGTTATTTATCATATTCTCAAGAATATTTTTAATCTGTGAAAAACTTTATTTTTATACTGTAATAACAATATTTTTCACATTGAATGATATGAATTAAAATAATTATTTTGAATATGTGTTACATAGAGATATGAACAAGATATTTAATTGACATTCGCTTTTTAAAATAGTTGAATGTTTGTATTATTAACTGTAAAAAGTACTAAATATTAAAAATATTAATGGAGGTTACACTCACCTGATAACAACTACAAAGCTATATCCAATATAATAGAAGAAGTAAAAGAACAGTTTAAAGAATCCCACGAAAAGTTCAGCAGGCGGCATTTGTTGAAGATCCGCCATTTTAGCCTTTATGCTGGATGGCGATAGAGATGAGAATGCCGTGGATATGCCTTCCTTTACTGATTGGAAACCACGACGGAATGGATCTTTACCGGCTCTGGAAATAAAAATATATATCGTCTGATTTTAAAGGCTATTGTTGTTGGTTTGATTCAGATTCCCACAATAATATAAGTTTTCGACTACATCTCCTCTTTATCTACTGATGAAGATTTTTATTAGTAATTCTAATAATTCATCTAACCAGAGTAGGAGGAAAATATCCAGAGATAAATTAATATTTCATAAGTAATTCTGTTTTTTTTGTGTATTTTTGAGATATTGTACATGGAGTAACGAATATCAACGTCATCATGCTGTACCTATTTTAAAAAAATACATATTCTAAATTTAGTTTCGAAGCCAAAATTATTGAGTTCAGTCAAGTAACAATGACGTCCTTTTTATGAGCAATTTTTTGAACATTATTTTCGTCTTAATGTAAAACAACTTATTATTATTTTTGGTTTTCAAGAGGAACGTGTTCAAATTCCGTAATGTTTAAATTTTTTATGCGATTTCCAAAAGATATTTTGTCTTTCTTAAGTACGAAAAAACATTTTAAAAAAATGCGAAAAACTTAATATTTAATTATAAATAAACATACCACCATAACCATACACACCTTTCTTCCTCATCATCGCCCAAATAAATATGATACGCCTCTCTATTCTTCGGTCCTCCCGCTGTTTCCTCAGACGCGGCCATCAACCCGGATGCGTGTGTCATTTCAAAGATGGCGTCCTCGCAGAAGTTAACGAAGGCCTCCAGCTTCTCTTTATCGCCGCCTTCTGTTACAATGCTGTAGAAGAAAGCGCGTTTGGATTCCTGAAAATATTGTTTTATGTTATTTTAACAAGGTATTGGCATACTTAGATAAATAAGAACAACAAAAATAATGCGCAAATGCACAAGCGTGCACCCACTACGTTGCGATTTCCACTTAAGGAAATAAAATAGTTATTTTTTTCATTTCCTCGCTCTGGTAACGAGGCAAAGCGTAGCTTTGATCGTCGATTTTGAATTCGGCGGAAAGTAGGGAACGGATGTGTCTAAATATGATCAGAGAGTCATAAGTAGGTGACCAGGTTCCCTCCACCTACCCCCCACGTACGGAATACAGCGTTCTTTTTGCCGGGCATTTCTTGAAAGTTTCAATCACAAAGTATGGTATGTGGAAGTAGTATACATAACAAGGGTCAGAAAGTCCATGGCAAAGGAAATGACAGCCTTGGTGTTAAAATATAGTAGTTTATACATTTTTGATTATGTATAATCAAAAATGATTATGTATAAACAAAAATGTTTATATAAACTATTATACATAATGTTGACAAAATACTGTTGTTAATATTTGATAAATTTATCGTTTAATATTCAATCCGATTCGAAACACCCTTGTTGTATAAATATAAAATATTAAACTAGTATTATGTCCAAAAAATAAAAATTATACATATCTAAAACACATACTTTAATCTGTGGCTTCTCCCACTGTTCAATGTTAGACTCCTTTATCTCGAAGTAAACTCGTTCAATCCGTTTGGAACCGCCCATTATTTCAATACGACCGAGGAAAGGTTCAAAATAGTTCAAAACTGAACCCGCTGTTTCTAGGAAACGAGCTAACCTGCGAAAATAATATAATACAGACTGTTATTATAAAGATTATGAAATAATAGCTTGCAACATGCATCATCATGTTATTGTTATATTTAATTTTGCTGTGTCTGACTGTAAAATACACAAAATTCTGTTTTAGTGTTTGTATATTAGTGTGCTAAAAAAAATGTGTGATATCTTTTAGAAGTGACAAAGTATAGATCGTGAACAAAACAGCGTTGAATTCTACAACTCAAAATAAGGCAAAACTAGAGAATAGCATGTGTTTTAGCTTCCCGCTGTGTTTTACCCCAATAATTCAGAAGTTGAGAACCTAATGTTTAAGAAACTCCGTTCTCCACGCCGAAATGCCTCTGCATTGCATGTTGAGTGGTGGAACACAACACAATTTGCGTTGTATGAGAAGGAAATAAAAAGAATAAATGATTAAAATCCTCGAGGGGTAATTAGGCCCACAACCGTAGCGTTTACAGGCACTCGCTTGTGCAACTACACTACGACGCTAATCATATAAACATAAATTTATGCGTAAAATGCGGTTAATTTTGTTATTTTTTTTATCAATACTTACCTAGGTTCATTAGGCATATGTTCAGACAGATTAGTAAGTAGGACGGCCAAATTGAAGCCGATCTCCTTAGCGGGTTCGTGGAATCTATCGCAAAAGCCCACGTAGTCCAGTTTGCCATCGTGGTTGGTTTCACAGCACGCTAGGAGAAATTCTATTTCTTCACTAAAATAAAAATAATTATATAAACGAAAGATTTTTCAGTTTTAAATATTTTTTCAATTAATAAAAATCTAGAACCTATACAATAATACGTCACTCCTATCATTCTGCTATAAAAAATAAAATTAATAAAAAAAATAATTATAATATTTAGAGTATGTTTTAAACATTATCTATTTTATTGTATTAACGATATTGTGTTAAATATTTTATTTTTATGCTTTCATTGCATATTGATCTTTATTAATAATATAAATGGTCAAATGAAAATTACTAAGAGTTACGTATGACTTGACGCATTCAGGAAGTCCAACCAAACAACTTCTTCAGCTTTATAATATTAGTATAGATAACTTACGGCGTATAACTCTTCTGTTGTTCCATTTTCTCCTTAAAGTCTTTGGGTAGGACCCATCCGTCGCTATTTGGATCGATTTCCTTGAAACTAGCACTTGAAGTAAGATCTTTGAGTTTCAGGAACATATCGAAATATTTCAGAATAAGTTCCACATTGGAGGCAGACTCTACTAGCGTGTCAACCATTTGTTTACCAATTGTGCCTAAAATAATATTTTCTTTAGATAAATATTACAAAAATTGAAGCTTTTGTGAGTTCGATTTCAGGATACAATGTGAAGCTAAAAAAATCACAGTAGAAATGTTACTTAACTTTAACGAATTAAATATAATTTTAAGTTTAAGTAAGTTCTTTTATCTACAGTATTTAAAATATAATAAAGGTATAATATAAAATATCGGATTTAAAAGGTATAATTAGAAATGAGGGTAAATGCGATTACTTACGCTCATGATTGTAGATTCAATTTTTTAACAGGGGCCGATTATAATATTTTGTGAATGTAAATGAAACTTCGTAAAAAAACCTGCCAAGAGTCGAACGAAGGACCAACATACCGTTAACAACGTTTCCTTCAAGCATGGAAAGCATCATGGTAATCATGTCTTTTTGCAAATTGAGCAATTCCTTGAGAAGATCAACTTGGGAAGAATGTTTGGATAGTTTATCTTGCATATGCGAGAAAAGGAAGAGGAAACCGCCTACTGCATCCCATAACCTGCAATAAGTATAGAAATTAAATTAATTTGTTAGTTCTTTGATGTTTAATTTATGTTACTTTTCTTCGTGGAGTGGCGGTACAGCGTGTAAAGAAAACACGGCGTAGAACTCTGTCACTATTCACAATAAATTTTGCGGTGCCTCGAATGGTGTGTCTTAACACAAGGTTCTCTCTGCCTACCATTTTTTTTATTATGAGGAAACCCTTTTACGCTGCCCGAGTGCGGAGTCGAGCGGGTTATGTGGGACTCCATGAGTCCCATATGGCCACAGGCCGAGGCTACGAGAGTCAAGAATTTTTGCATAACCCTTTTGGTCCCTCTGGCTACCGTGCTATGTGAGATAAAGCGTCAAGCTAAAATAAAAAAATAGAAAAATTAAGTACGCAAGTATTCCAATTTTTTCACCTAGAATGTGCCAAAGCCTGTTGATTTTGCGTACACGGCCCTTGAATTACTTCAGTGAGTGTGTTGAATACTTGAGATGCTACTCCGATTGCTTTGAAAAAGTTAGCTTTACCCGCTGGATCTATAAGTTCCTGGAATAGAACAAAAAACATGTAGAGACGTTTTAAATATTTTTTAACTGTTACGCTACACTAACAACAAAAAAATATTTTTATGAAACGTATTAATTTAATAATAGTGAGAATCTAATACAAATTAATTTCGCATATGTATATAAATAATACTACACATTTTTGGACAATGTGTGTCATTTTGTTTACGAAGTCTTGCTTGCTTGCTATTATCCCTAGGCACGGCAATAAATGATCAGCAAAGAAAAAGATCAGAATAGAAGAAGATCAGCAGAGTAAAGATCATGGACGCGGTTCCGAGTCCACCACTTAATCTTGGGAAACTATAAATATTATATCCATTTAACTAACCTTACTAGAATAATGCCAGTAGAAGTCCATAATGGACTCTTGTAATCTCAACAAATAGTCGACGGTACAAATAACTACGTTGACAGTTGTAGTGTTACCCGCTTGTGTACGGAGGTAGTTTTGCCATTCTGAAATTAAATTATTGTAGTTGGAATAAATAAAAATGTATACTGTCTTGGCGTAGTGGCACACCGTGTGACTGTAAACGCGACAGTTGTGGGTTCGATTTCCACTCAGGAGAAAGAATTATTTTCATTTTCTCATTTTGGTAATAAAACAAGAGTGGCATTGAAAATCTTGAAAATTCGGCAGATAGTGGGTAACGGAGTGTTTTAACACTACTTTCTGAATACCCCGCTATATGCAGGATACAGCGTGAAGCATTGTTTAACCAATGACACAATTTTATTCAGCTCAACGCTGTCATTTAAGAAATCTTACCCAAATTATGTCCTTCACAAGTGAGTTGTATGAAGCGGAACAATGCGCAAGTAAACTCCGCATCATGCATGTTCTTTTCTCCAGCTGCACCTTCTAGGCCCACTCCGAGACCTGGATAAGTTTAAAACTTCAATTAAATTTTACACTAACATCTTAGATGTGAATTAAAAATTAAAACATTAATTATTATTACTTGTTCTTCGTAACCCACGACGAAATGAAAGGGATTTGTCTGTAACCTTTGCATAAGGTTGCTGACCACATGCCGCGGGGAAATGCGTTTAACTGATTTTTATCTTATTTTTATAATAAGTACAACACTTACAGTCATTACAATTCAAATATTAATTAGGTTTCTAATTTGATCTGGCTCTTGAGCATTTTAATGAAATGTACCACAAAACACCTCATTTCCCTGCTCTGGTAAGAAGCACTTAAGCGGCATTGAATCATCAGTCCGCTATTCAACACACAATGCCTTAAAAATCGGCGGTGCGTGGTAAACGGAATGTCTTAACACTATATTCTCTCTGCCTACCCTACAAGCAGGATACAGCGTGAAGCTGAATATATGTGATGAAAGAAATGAATATATGTGATGACCAATAATGTAGAAAATCGACAAACCTTCAGCTTTGGTGTTTCTCTCGAAGGCGTCCAAGTCGAGCACTGAGCACGAATTCATTAAGCCAGCTATGGAAGTGAAGAAGCCAACATCCTTTTTATCCTTCAAGTGATTCAACATACCCTATAAAGCATTAACGTTAAAATATTTATTCGTTTGCGTAAAATTCGTTTCTTTTCCTATTTCGTATAAATTTCGAAAAAATCTCTTATAGTGTTATTCTAAAATAATAAAATTGATATAAATATTTCCCAAAAATAGTCTTAAGACTTCAGATTATTGTGTTTTACGCCGCGTAGTTCCAGTTATGCGTTGTCTATCAATCAGCTATAGAATAATATAATCATAGTCCTATATATTATTATGACTGTAAGTATAGCAACAACAGTATGAAAAATATAATAAGTTGCGAGGTATTCATAAAAATCGTTTGAAATTCTAGTAGGCAAAAATTATCTTATGATTTGTAATAAAGAACACAGTGTTGTGTTAAAGGTATATTATATGCTCGTATTAAATCCTTATTCAGACCTAAGATATATTCAGCAATTTTTTTTTTCATAGTATTAAACAAAGTAATTCCTTGCGTAGTATAGTAACTGGTGTAAAGCAGAGAATATAAAATATTTATAATGTGATGTTGCAAAGAACGAAAGATCATAACACTATTGTAGTCCACTCGAGTGAAGCGGTACACTACTAAAATCTATACTAGTATTATAAATCTAAGGAGTTTGGATTGGCTGTGGATCTCATAAACT
>DWAN01004478.1:0-12133 GCA_018230445.1 Heliconius hewitsoni | reverse complement strand
CCGTTCCCCACTTTCTGCAGAATTCTGGAGGCATTGCGTGTTAAGTGGCAGAACTCAACGTCGCGCTCGAGTGGGGACCGAACCCACATCCTGTCGGTTTTACGTTCACATTTTGTGCCACGACTGGCCTCAAGTCAAGTCAAGTCAGTATGTTACCGATATTATTTAAAAAAATGTCGGCAAAGTATGTTTATTATATTAATCAATATTTAAATTTTCCTAGTAATGCATATATGACATGAATTTACGATGTTTTACATAATAGCATATTATTGGAAGGAAAATAATAACAAAATCCCGTCACTCAAGCTTTGTATACGGTACCTGCTGGTGTGTTAATAACTGTCAAAAATGACATTAACATGTCACTTGCATTTGAAATTGCTCAAATTGGTATAAACAATTTTAACAATTACTCATCTCAAAGAAGTGGGTTGTATCTCTAAAATTTACTAGTTTTAGTAAATTGTATAGAATTTTTTTTTTCTGATAGGGCCAGTCGTGGTGCAGTACAAGAGTGTGAAACGTGACAGGTTGTGTGTTTGATTCCCACTCGGTGAAAGGAAATATTAAATATTTTAATTTTTTCACTCTCGTGTTGAGGTAACACGCAATGTCTAAGAATTCAGCGGAAAATGGAGAGCAGATTCTCTTAACACTAGCCTGCCTACCCTTTTCCAAGCAAAAATCAAAAGAAAAATAAGAAAGACAAGTACTTACAAATGAGTATAATAATATAAATTAAGATAATAAGGCTCTGAAAGGAATCTCATCTCAAGTGGAAGAACGATCATTCGTGTGTGGTAGTCGGAAATGCGCAAAGTGCGCTATTAGCGAGGCAGCGGTACTAGCTCCATCCATTTTACTGGAAATTGTTTACTCGCCACATGTACTCGTATATTGTTTTTAACCGACTTCTGTAAAAGGAGGAGGTTCTGAATTCGACTGTATAATAATATAAATTTTTTATGTTTGTTACCTAGGAACTTTTGACTAATTTAACCCACTTTAATGTTTTTTTAATTAGTTCTAATTTTCACAATGTCATCCATAACTCAATTTTAATTTTTTCGTTTACAGTTTGAAGTCAATTTTTTTGTTGAAAAATATTTTATTTTAGTTTCTTGTATATAAATTTTAGAATAAATGTATTTTTAGATGTAATGAAACAATATAATATGAGTTACAGACTGAGATTTATTTGATTTGTGATAAGATTCATTTCGATTGCTCTTTATACGTTTACCCAAATTGAATTAACCGTATTTATCAAAATAGCCGCAAAAGCCGATATTATAAAAATGCCGTATTCAAAAACAAAAGGGACTAATGATTTTTTATCTTTAAGAATTAAGTTTGTGAGTCTGTCTTTAATTCGAAGTTGGAATTTAATTGAAATACCGACATTAATTTTAGGCCAGTCGTGGTGCAGAGGCACAAGCATGCAACTAGAAAACGCCACAGATGTGGGTTCGATTCCTACTGGAAGCAGATCAGAATCAAAGTAGAGGTAAAGTATGCTTATATCTCTGTTTTTATCTAAATTTTCACTTATGCTTACTCCGGAATCGCTGTTATCTTTGTTTATTTATCTTAGCTAAGAGCCATAGGTTTACGTAGATAGTGTAAATGTGTATTATATTTTTCTTTGTCATGAATAATTTAAAGATATATATTTAATTTTAATAAATCAGCTTCACGCTGTATCCCGTACACAACAGGGTAGGTAGAGGGAACCTAGTGCTAATATAGTCCATTCCCCACTTTCTGCCGAATTCTGGAGGCATTGCGTGTTGAGTGGCAGAACTCAACGCCGCGCTTTGCGTCGACCCCAGAGCAAAGAAATGGGAATATAAATTTAAGTAGATTTAATTTTAATAGTTATAGTATTTCTCCTTTAATTGTAAATAAGATATGGCCGTATCTAAAGATATTTCCTTGCACCCCTCTAAGACAATATCTCTAGACACTCCCAGGGATATTTTCTTTAGTTCGTGTAAATGATGTTTTATTTTTATTTTTCGGGGAAAATTTTTATTAGTATAATGGTTGTCGATTGGGCCATCCGTCTCCCCTGTCTCTACGCACATAAAAAAAGCCGCTATATAAGATTTTTAGATTAATGATAAAAACCAAATTTGGGACTGACAGTTACAAAGGTGTGCATTGTGCTAATAAACCAACAAAATTTGTAATTCCAATCACGGCTATCCCGGAACTGGTTAAATAAATAAAAAAACCATTGAATTCCAGGAAAGGTACAATCCTTTGGGATTTTAATGGAATTTACGGGTGGAATTTAATTCTTCACGTACGTATCGTTGTCATGTACGAATCCTTTATCAGTAAAAGCCACAATCGAGTCTCTTAATCGTGATTTATCGTGACCGGCGCCCGTTGACCCTTCGTAATGCTAGTTCTTAGGCACGTTGTCAAATGAACGCGCTGTTTTGAATATTGTAATTTGTTGTAATATTATGGACGTAAATTTAGATTCAGCTTGCTGTATACCACGCACAGCAGGGTATGCAAAAAGAACTTAGTGTTAAGACTCTCCGTTCCAGATTTTTTGCTGAGTTCTGGAGGCATTACGTGAGTAGCGACTCCATACCGTGTTTTGTTTCGATACTAGACGGAGAAATGAAAATATTAAATATTTAACTAAATTTAAATTTACCTGCACGCTTTATACCTAGCGGGGTAGTTAGTGAGAACGGAGCGCCAAACGCTACGGTCAAAGCGGCGTTGGTGACCGCCACCCAACACGTCATTTCCGGAACGGCGGGAGGTGGAAAACGGAGCTATTCAATATTTAATTTTCGCAATTGGGGTTTGAACCCACAACTAGTTGCGTTTACAATTTACACACTTATCCCCAGTGCCATGACTGGCCTCACATTTTTTAAATTCTAGAATTTAAATTTAATTACTTATTGGTCTTTATACTCCTGATATATTCAACTTGGAGCCATATTAGCTCAACAGGACAGTATCTAACTGTGAATGCAGATGAAAATACTTCCTGAAGAAATTTCATTACCCTACTCTGGTAAGTCAAAGTGCGGCGTTGAGATTTGATGGAGAATAGACAACCCAGTGTCTCTACATACCTTGCTAATACATAAATCGTAACGTTATATTCTTTATTGCACTATAAATGGTTGGTAGAGAAAATAAGCATTAAATATATATATTAGCAAGATCCCGCACACAGCAGGGTAGGCGGAGGGAACCGAGTGTTAAGGTACACGTGGAGTGGTGGAACTAAACACCGCGTTTTACCTCGACACTAGAGCGATGACAATACATTTCACACTATGCACCCCTGCGCCACGACTGGCCTCATATTTTGTTTTGCATCTATATGATTTTTGTTCATAATGAAATAAATATAAGAAAAAAAAACATATTTGATACATTACTTGTAATATTCTGAACATGATAACCATTCTTAAATGTGGTCATTCGGTTGGCTTAAGGGAATTAGGCAGCGACAATGAAGGGAGTTTCTCGTCTAATGACCCGCGGGATTGCCACTGTCCCGGATAACATATATATGTAATATATATATACTACATACATATTAGTCCATAAGGATAAGGAAGGCGAAGGAACATAAAATAGGAGCTTGTTTAGTAAAGGTTTGTAATCATACTGTTTTTGTTTCTGAGCTAAGTGATAAAATATGTACGAGACGTCTTGATTGATTACGATTTTAATAATTTTATAATGAGAATATTGATTTTTGAGGCCGTCGTGCTGCAGCGTCTGCTTGTTTGTGTAGTGATTGAAGGTTAAATGCCCGCTAGCGATATAAATTAATTTCGTTTTCCGGATCTGATAACAAGAAACAGAGCGGCATTGAATTCCGCTGCTCAACACAAGCAGGCAGGCAGGCAGGCAGGCAGAGTGTTTCATTAAGATATGGTATCTCAAAAATCACTCTGCCAGCCTTTTTATATGCAGAATACAAAAATTTAAATTTTTAGATTTTTAGGATTCCGTACCTTTTAAAGAACAAAGAAACTCTTATAAGATCACTCTGTTGTCTGTCTATCTGTATGTGTTTTTAATTAATGAAATTTTAGGCGCTACCATAGTTAGAGTATTAGTTTCCGATACTATGTCGTTACCAGCGTAAATCTACATACTTGCGTAGTATAAGTATTCATACATTCAAAGTGAATCCTTTACTCACTGGAGTAAATCAAGTAAATTATTATATTATTTTAAAAAGTCGCTTGTATATGAGGCACATTTATAAAAAAAAAAGGAAAATTAGATATATCTAAATATATATAAGTTCAAATAGTAAATGTCAGAAAGGTGAGCAAAAGCTGTAGCTATAATGGCGTGAAAAAAAATATTTTATACTATATAAAATTATTCTAGCGTTACATTTACACACCTTCGCGCGCGGCGAAATATCACACGCGTCGTTGGACAACTGTTCAATGTGGGATTTTATATTTATTTATGAAGTGGGAAAACTACTAGTGGTTTCACAGCTATGTGCCAAATTAATCTCATATTTTTATTTTGATTAAACAAAATTGATCTGTTTTTTTATATAGAGGTTTGTATTGGCGCGGGGGCGCATGTGTGGGATTGTAAACGCGACTGGTTGTGGGTTCGATGCCCATTCGGGGAAATTAAATATTTAATATTTTCGTTTTTTCGCTTTGGTGTCGAAGCAAAGCGCGGTTTCGTGTTTCGCCACTCAACACGCAATGCCTCCAGAATGCGGCGGAAAATAGGAAGCGGAGTGTCTTACCTCGTGAAGCTGAAAAAAAACCTTAACAGTGCGCAAGGGGCACTGCGCCACGACTGACTTCGTCCCTTTTTTTTTACAAATTTCTACTCTTATTATTATTTGAGGTTAATTTCAATATAATTATGTTTCTGATGCTATCTGATGGTGATGAAAGTTGTCTGATCTTATATAGCCTGATATAGCATAGATATCCGAAATTTTAATTTTGCTAAGTAAATAACGTCTGACAATACATATTTAAACGTTTTAACATTAAGTTTACATTTCAAATACAGTTTACTCTCAGTGCGGTTAGATAAACTGTGTCGCAACAACTATCGTAAAGAACAAAGGCTGCAAACAGGGAACTCTACTAAACTTTTATTTTGTTTTTAAAAATAATCAACAAAGAAATTTGTCAAATAAAATAATTTTGTGAGTTCTATGTGTGTGCAAAATGATAAATAATACCCTACATTATTTAGTGACAGATTTCGCAACGTAATATTAATGAAAATAATAAAGAAGACTAGAAATTTTAACAAGACTGATATTGAACCACTTTTATAATATTTATACATCGATATGCATCAACTTGACCATATAGATTTTTTTATTCTTGACAAAAGAAAAATTAGTTTAAAGACACTCCGCCATCTCCCAATCGTCACTTATTTTTCGTAGTGGCGGAGCATCTCCGTTGTGCTCAAGAATTTGTGGTTATATTATTATCAAATCGTAATATAATAGTAATTAATCAATAGATAGAGAATAAAAATAGAAAAGCGCAGTAGCTAAACTTTTTTGAATTGAAATCTTTAGAGCCCATAGAAATAGAGCACGTCCAAAGTAGAGCGACAGGGCCGCGAGCGACTCGGCGCACTCCGAGATTTGAAGTGCCGGCGGGTTAATGTCGCCCCCACTGTTTACACTAAAATAAAAAGACGCTTGATGAGGCATGTTTATTTTTAAAGTATCACTGCAATTTTTTTTCAAGGTTTCAACAAGCTATTTATTTCACTCTTCTCGATGTGAAAGAAAGTTTGTATATTTCTATTTATTTTTCTTAGCTTCACCCTATATCCCGTATAGTCAGAAGGGCCTTAGAGATATTTATTAGAGGTATTATATTCTAGGAGTTTGCGTATTTAGTAGCGAAATTTAATGCCGCGGCTTGTCTCAGCACTCAACACAAGAGCGAAGGAATGAAAATATTACATATTTCATTTTCTTGAGTGCAAATCGAACCCACAATTTGTTGCGTTTATAGACACACGCTTGTGCCTCTGGGCTGCGACTAACCTCTGGTACATATGTTATGGTATAAAAGATATTTTCAAATTACTTTTAAATAACAATAACAATATAAAAAACGTAAATAACGAAATACATGTAACAACAATAAATGTTTTGTCTGCAGTATTGAAATAAATTAAAAAAATATAATTTATAAATTAATGTTATCAAAATATGATATCAAAATAAATGAAATATATGTCAACGTTTTAAATAAATTACTTCTACCCATCGAGCCCACGTATTTAACAAATTAAACAAAATTGTTTCACTGTATAATTGATTTGGGTAGGAAAATCTCATTGAAAATGCAAGCTACTGAAACCATTAGGTACAAAAAAGAGCCACTGGACGAGTTGAAAAATAAATTGTGGTTTAATATTAAATTGATGTAAATTGACTTTTCACCACAACATTTATATTATCATCAATACTTATTATGCTTATAGACCTTCATTCAAAAAGGTAGAGTTACGAGAACTTTAAATCAGAGACAGTTACAGACAACATGTAGCAATACGCCTCTGATCCTTGAAATTCAGAAACACTGATTAATTCATTATATATTTATTATTTAGTCAATCACTAAAGTAGTCGTAGTCGAAGTTGAGGTTATGGCGCAAGAGTTCAAAGGGTAAGGTTGTGGGTTCCATTTCCAGTTACGATATATTTAATATTTTTATTTCCTCGCTCTTCGAGGCAAAGCGCAGCGTTGAGTTCTGCCACTCAACACATAATGACACCAGAATTCGGCGGAACTACTGTTTTAAGATTAGGTTCCCGCCCTGCAGGTTAGGTTACCCCCATTACATGCAGGAAACAGCGTGAAGCTAAAAAAATTAAGCAGAAAAAGCGGCCATATAGTTAATTGCACGGCCATATTCTGTGAATTAAATTACTGATCCCACAATAAGCTACAGTTATACAAAAGAGGCTTAATTATGCCTCAGTAATAAAGAGCCTTTAATATACATACAACATGGCGAAATCTTATTTGTAGTTTTAATATATAGTATGTTTCGTATTCTTACTATTGTCTGAAAGAGGAGCCTTATTAAAATAAGCTAATTGTTGCTCCATTTAACGATGCTTGTTGAATAATACCTTTATTTTAAATCAAACGATTTAACATATTATACTACTACTACTACTACTACTAGCTTCACGCTTTATCCCTAGCAGGGTAGTCAGAGAGAACGGAGCGCCAAACGCTACGGTCTCTACATACCTCTTATGCCTCGTCCACTGTCATGTCCTCGTCCTCTTCATACATGGTAATTACGTATAAAATATATTTTATAACGATTACGGCCGTTTATACCATTTTATACAACTAAATGTAGTGAGTAGGGTATCGATGGTTTCTTTCTTTTGAATTTTAAATTATTGTTGAATAGAATTTACTCTTTTTTACTCTATAATAAGATAGAAATAATAATTTAAAATGTTATCTTATAATAGAACAATCTTATTTTTTATTTGATAATATAATTTAATAACAATTACATTTGACAGGAAGTCCTATAAGAACGTAGAGCTTACTTATTCATTCCATTCACAAAGCCGTATTAAAGCTGAGAGGAAACATTAACTACGCCTTTAGCGGGATCCTTTTCTGATTCCCTCCGTAATGTAATATGCACATCCGTGTTTTAGAATGTAAATGTTATGGAAAGTTTTATTGTTTCTAAATAACAGTGTCCTCTAAAAAGAAAGTTGAATGCATGGCATATAGTAGCATTTTGTGCCGTGTGATCTCGGCCATCTTGGTATTGGTGGTGTCGTAAGAGGCGACTAAAGTACGGGTGGTCAAGTCACGTCGCTAGCAATGGCAACACGCATGGGCAGACTCGACCGGATCATTACCACCCCCGGCATTTAAAACCTGCGAGAAGTAGTGGGTTTATGCCACTGCGTTTCACATCAGATAATGCCGGGCTCCGGCGCCCAACTCACCTTAATGGCCGGCAACGCACCTGTACTCCTGTACCTGTACCTCATCTGGTGTTGCATGGGGTCGTGGGCGGCGGTAATCACTTACCATCGGTGACCCTATCGCTCGTTTGCCGTGTCTTTTCCATAAAAAAAAATAGTAGATATGCTTAGTCTTTTTTACTTTATTTTATCGTTATACACGATCTTATAACTTGGTGAAGAGAAAGCGGAGAGAATATAGTGATAATAACTTAGTTATAAAATATTCTTTTTTCCATCCTGTACAGAGTACAGGAGGACATTTGCTTAACACGTTCACTTCTATTGAGGTCGAAATCGGCCTCATATAGACTTTACACCGGTGCGGCGTCCAAATCTTAAGCTTTTCCCCACGATCCAGGAGCTATATACGCTGAATCATATGACGTACTATACAGACAAATATAGTTTTCTTTATGTTGAAGATAATCGACTTACTACAAAAAGAGTTATTATGGTCGAAATAGGTTGGCCTCAATCGCACTGAATATTAATTTTATACATTCAATACGGCTTAAGGCTGCTTGCAACCTCAAAACTCGAGGGCAGCGCGGGAAGAGTTCAGCCGATTTTAGTGTTGCCATTGTATTCTACACGTGTCTTTTAGACAGTCGCACCTACATTAATTGTCATGTGGTTTTTTTGTTAAAATAATTATGTTAGTAGTAAGATAAAAAATATATTCATGGATTCGGAATCAAATGTTGAAACTCGTATGTCAGTCTTTTATAATCACATATCTATATATTTTTTTAATTTACAGATTGGTCATTGTCTATGGGTACTTACGGTTAATATTATACGTATAATTGTTAGATTGAGTAAAACTATGCAAAATGCCAAATAAGTATAGTTTTTTATAGTATTGGAACAAATTCAAGTCGACCTGCTTTATTCATAAGATTCATTCTAAAATATGTCACTGAATCTTCACCAAATTTTTCACTTTAGTTAAATTTTGGAGCCAAGTATTTTACCGAAGAAATAAAAGTGTCTACATTTTATATTTTGATTTAAAAAGGCACAACTAAGTAGCTTACCACAAAAGATTTTTAAGTACACTAAAAGCCTTAAAAATCTTTTGTGGTAAGTTAGCTTAGCGAGTTGCATTCATAAACAAATATAAAAATTTTATTGCAATTTTTATGGATCATGTCGATTCATAGATAGAAGTATACATGTGCAATTTTGATAGCTTCAAATTCTAAAGTTCCTATAATTTCGGATATTAATTGTTTGGATTGACAAAAGAGAGAGAGAGAGAGATTGTTAACTTAGAAGCACGAAACACTTTTAGCAGCACTATTTCTGTGTAGTGTAATCAAACGTTGCGTTTTGCTTTATTCGACTCAGTTGCTTGGGAATTGATATTTTTTTAGCTTCACGCTGAATCCCGCAAATATTTCATTTCATCAATAACAACATGACAACCTTATTGTCGTATTTACAGTTGCGCTACGACTGGCGTCGGCCGACTTGGAGCGGAATAATTTCTGATAAGAATTGAACCCGCTACAACGCTATGATCAATTATTTATTATCTTATAATAATTTATTGAAAATATACTTGCAACAAAAAAAAAACTATGACCGATGTCCAACTAACAAAAAATATATATTATCTTTTATATTTTACAGGCCACTCGAGTTATAAGGTGTGTTAATATTATTGGAAGATACAAATATTATTAACGTTAGTGGCTAATCCAAAATCCAGGCGTTATGTAACGTCACGTTCGCTCCTTCAATTTCGCGTTCGTCCGGGTCACGAGACATCCAGACGATCGTATAACTAAAGCAATATCCATAAACTTAAAAATTTATGGAAAAAACCTACCCTTTTATAGGTCCAATGGGATTTACAGCGATGTTTTACATTTTAATGTAAGGTAATGTGTTCCGGTAGTCAGTAACTAAAACAAATGTGAATTTTATTAGAAATTATTTGCTAAGGAAATTTTGGGGTTCGTTGGGTACTATCAGCTGGGTTTTAGTGGGTACTATCAGCTCGTTTAGATATAATCATAAAATATACAAATAAAGCTTCACGTTGTATCCCGCACACAGCAGGGTAGTCATAAGGAAGCTAGTGTTAAGACACTCCGTTCCCCACTTTCTGCCGAATTCTGGAGGCATTGCGTGTTGAGTGGCAGAACTCAATGCCGCGCTTTGCCTCGACACCGGAGTGAATAAATGAAAATATAAATTTAAGTAAATATTTCATCTCTTCGAGTGGGGTCGAACCCACAACCAGTCGGTTTTACAGTCACACTTTGTGCCCCTGCATCACGACTGGCCGCATAATCATAAAATAACATAGAAAATCGAAATATATTTGGACATGAATTATCCGATTCCTTAATATTTCTATTTTCAAAAAATTTAAACTGATCACACACTCTTTATGTAACTATAAAGTTCGAAACTATATGTTGTTTATTTATAAAATTATAATAAAACTCTGTATTTAAAGGTCTGCCTGCGCCTCACTAGATTTTCTTTGTCTTCAGAATATAGTTATTTCTAATCGAAAGCAGTGTTATGTATTTTATATAAATGATTTTTTTTATATTTTTTTTATTAAAATTGTATATATATATATATTTTCAAATTAAGATTTGATTTCTGCTAGAAATTTTTGAAAATATAACCTTTTTTTACTTTATCTTCATCAGCGAACCTAGGAAAATTTAAAAAAAAAACTTATTTAGAAAACGTCTCCCGGCGCGGGTTCGAGTCCAAGTACTTTAAATTTTTTATACGTTTTCTAAGTAAATATTTTTCTTTCCTAAGTGTGGAATAACACTTTAAAAATGTTAAAAATATTAAAAAAATATTACTTATACAAATAATTATTAAGCAATTTATCATTAAGGTTATATTTTATTCAAATATGCATAAAGAATAAACAGCTGATAAACCCCGATAGCGTAAATCCCACTCTCGGGTGTTTGATTAAATCTCCATATTCATCGTCTTTGATAATACTCTGAAGGGATATACGCCAAAATCAATTGTTCATGTTGACAGAAAACATTGTGACACAATAAAATTGAAAGATATTTTAATGTGATTTTGTCGTTTTCATATATACTTACTAGTAACGATAAACATTGTCATATGGTACCTACTAATGTATAGGTCAGTTGTAGCTTTTTCACTCTTTCTCCTTAATTTTCACGTTTGACACACAATTATTTAACAACTAAACTGATTTAAAATAAATTCTGAATATTTATAATTAATCTACTAGTATAAATAAAAAGCGATGATTGTGGCGCAGGAGCACAAAAATGTGACTGTATACGACATGCGACAGAAAAAAATAGTATAGTATATTTTATTATAGTAGTTTTTTATTATTTACCGTAGATTAACGCATTTTTTGTTATGTACAGGAACATGAAGAAGGCGAGCAGTGTAAAAAGAACCTAGTGTTAAGACACTCCACTTTTCTCCTAAATTTGAGTCAATGTAACCTTGATGAAAGCGAAATTTAATTTTTGTGAAAATTTATCTTAATAGATAATGTAAAAAAATTAAACAATTTTTTTTCTTTTTTATATATTCAATTTATTTCACAAATAAGAAAGAAACGAAGTTGACGTATCCTATGATTTCAAATACTAAAGAAAATAATGAATTTGTAAATATATTTCATGACAATTTATTTATCACGAACGTCTCTTTCAACTTATTATTTTCAAACTACTCATCAAGAGGCAAATCAAGAATTTCGATGTTTTATTTTGATATACGAAATTTACATTTTCCAGCCATCCATCCACAGCTACAGGATGTTGAAGATATAACGGAGAGACTTATCTTCCGTCGCGTCGGGAAGAGGCCGGAACGTTACTCATCATTTCGCCTGCTTCATTGCCATGCTTAGTGAGATCCGAGGCAACATTTTGGCAAAATATGTCGAGACTGGCAAAAATATTTCTTTTTACAGTAAACATTGTACTTATTACTTGGCGGAGGGCGGGCTATGTTTTTCTGCCTGTGAATTGTTTTTATTAAATTTTCCCTGGATTGTACGTGTTTTATACTTCGTGTTATATATATATATATATATATATATATATATATATATATATATATATATAT
>DWAN01004477.1:0-12134 GCA_018230445.1 Heliconius hewitsoni | reverse complement strand
TATATATATATATATATATATATATATATATATATATATATATATATTTATAAAAGCGTGATAAAAATACAAGACTTCCCCATCACGTAGGTGGCCATTTATAATAATTTAAATTATAAGTACGTAGTACATTAACGCTACAAAAGCTTAAAATTATACATTCTAAGAAGATTATGAATAGCGTTGTAGGTGGTCTGCTTATTCCGCAACTTTCATTCATGCAATTGTTTCGTTTATAGGAATTTTTACTTTGATGATACGACGTTTTGCTCTGTCTTTGCTTATATTGTACCGCTAAAGTGTGTGTTTGTTTTTATTCGGTAATCTCAACTAATTAACGTTTTTGCTGTACACGGTATCCCGCATATAGCAGAGTAAGCAGAGGGAACCTAGTGTTAAGAGATTCTGTTCCTCAGTTTTTGACATTTTCATTAAATTTTTGACATAAAGTGTTGATTGGCGGACTCAATGCTTCTTGCTTCTCTTTGTCTTGTGACCAGAGTGAGGAAATTAAAATAATAAATCTCAATTTAGAAATTGAACCCACAAGCATCACATTTACATACGACGGCCTCCAAAATATTAATAAACTTATGATGTTAAACATAGTTAATTCAATAGGTAAATATATTATAATAAATAAAAAAAACTAAAGGTGATCCATATACAAAAATTTTACTATTGTGTTAGAGGTAGTAGTGAAAACCATCTCAGAAGTTTCCCGGAGGCTGCGCGGGCGGCGGTCGGCGACCCGTCCTTGCACGTGCACTGTACAGTAGGTAGAGAAAATGGATAATTTTTCATTAACAAAATGGTGAAAAAAAGTAAATTTGGAATATTTTGTCACTGAAATCTTTTTTAGTGTTTTAAAGACAAATACTAAAGGAAGTTAATGTTAAGTTGTATCGTTTTCTTTAGACTTCGAAAAAAATGGACCTTGGAGAATGTAGACGAGAACTATAATATAATAAAACTATAATTTCCTAAAATACATACGAGAATGGAAAGAAAAAGATTTTTATATTTCGTTTTTTAACTTACATCACGTTTCATTAACCTCTGTATACATTACCTTCGAGGCTATCTTCTAGTTCTTCTATCTTTCATTTCTTCTTTCAGTACCATTGACACTGTATTTTCAAAAGTCTTTCTTTCATCATCACTCCTTCACTCGACGTGCCTAAACCACCTAAAAGCGTTCTCCTTTATTCTCACGTCTTGTACAAGTTAATCACAAATTTATCGTCCCTATAAAATGCGGAATTTTGTAGGGCATAGAAGAGAAGGTCCCATTTAGGTAATGTATCCTGCGTCTGTACATGCGCGTGCGTCGACCTCTAGTTGACACTGCAGTTTTTGGTGATCGAGTGTTAGTTCAGTATAAGTTAGAGTTGTAGTAAAAAGTAAAAAGAAAAGAAAATATTATGAAAACTGTAACTTTTAGGGTGAAGATAGATTTTTGTATATAGATTAATTATTATTTTGATAATATTGTTTAAAATATTTATTGTATTTTCTTCCTTTTTTTTATAAATTAAAAGTAATATACAGAACCGAAATTTGTAGAGCCACGTTTGATATAGAAATCAAGGGTAGAAAAAAAACAAAGTAGATATTATAATAATAATGCATTATATTATAATGAATATTAAAATAATGTTAACATTTTAAGCTAACTATCCTAAACAAAATGGATGGACGTCCAAACCCCGTTCAATTTTTTTGGATGTCATCGAACTTGCAATAGAATAGAGGTGAAAGTAACCATTAGGCTCGATAGGATCACTTTCGAAGGAAACAGGTTCAAGTTGAAAAACAAATAAACAAGTATTCATATCCTTACCTTATAAAATAGTATTTGTAATGAGTGTAATGAAGGTAAAGAAAATTTATATTTTTTTTAATTGAATCTAGTGTCAAAATTTTCCGTTTTCTCTATTTCCTACATTTGGAAATGCTGTGTTTTGATAGTAGTCAACAATATATTATAGGATTATACAGTTATCAAAGAAGCGTAGGCAGAGGAAACCTGATGTTAGGACACTACGTTCTCGATTAATTTTAACTATATTATTATATAATACTATTATTTATTGACTAAATGACCGACGATATGCAAACGACGATCACTAGTTACATATAAAATCTCGTTTATATTAGAAAGCTTAAGCGTAGATAAATATTTGTAAATATATACTCTAAGAGACAATGTATCAAGGATCTTAATTATTTTGCCGGGAAGGCAGAGATAACTCCATGTTAAGGTACTTCATAGTTCACTATATTTTTATTCTATTAGGTACCTGGGAACCTAGTGTTAAAACATACCATTCCCCACGCGCCGCCCAATTTTCGAGGAAATGCGTGTTAAGTTCCACAAGTTACCAGAAAGCAAAAAAGTAAACAATTCATTACTCCTATTGAAAATCAAGCCTACAATAATAAGGCGTGTTTTACGGCGTTTTACATATATTTTTATAGCTTCACCATTTTTCTCGCACAACAGGGTTAGGCAGAGGGAACTTAGTATCTAGTAGTTAAAACACTCCGCTGTCCCACTCCCCGCGGAATTTTTGGAACGCCGCGCTTTGTCTACCAGATATACTTGTACCAGAAGGCGTATAAAAAAGTATGTTTATTGTATATAAAAGCTTAAAAGCGCATATAAATATTTGTAGATCTGTATTCTTAGAGGCGATGCACGGCGCCGGTGGATTCCACTGTCACTTTCCGGGCTTTCTTCTCGCCAGCCTTGGAATTTTGGAACATGAGATGTATAGAGTTGTCTCGCTTTTGTAATTTTTGAGTTGCTGAACTTAATGCTGAACTTTGCCTGGTTACAAGAGCGACGAAATAAAATATTTAATATTTCATTCTCCTAACCGAAATCGAACTCATAACCGTCGCGTTTACAGTCGTATGTTTGTGTGTTTGCTTATTTGTGCTTTGCATTTGTAGAAAATTTATTTTTTATTAGTTAAAATTATTGAATTTATAATTGTTTTATAGTTTGAATTTACTCTGTATAGTAGGGTGATTGCACTAGATAACGGAAAATGTTAAAATAAAATGATTGTCACGAACACATTAGATATTAATTATTCAATTTTCTTTTTATCTGCCAACACTCCGAAGATCCTCTTTAGTGATTCATTCATGAACAAAATTTCATAATATTTCTTTGTAATTTCAAATTCAGCAGTATTTGTTGCAATTCTTTATACATTTTTTTTTCTTTTTTTTAGCATAAACGCTATAATCTGGAAATAGCAAGGTAAACAACGACAACTTATTCTCCGGGATACTCAACTCAATTTAACAGAGTGGGAAAATAAAATTAATTTTAACATAAACATTCACCGAATCGGAATCGATTCCACAACTATCGCGTTTACAGTCAATCAGCCATTGCGCCACGACGGCCTCAATAAAAAAGTTGATATTTTTAATAATTTTAAGCATACAGACAAACACATAACAGATTAAATTGTAATCGGTCACTCCATACCTCTCCCAGTCAGAAGTGAATGAACCAAATAAGAGTTAGGCCAGGTACTTTCACCGGGGTGGATGCCCGCTAGGCCCTTGGCCCTAGGTAACTTACTTGTTTTGGGTAAAAAATGTATTGTAGAATTTTTTTTTTTGAGAATAGGCAGAGAGAATTCAGTGTTGAAACACTATGATTTTCATTATCCTTTATTAAGCTAAATAAATAAGTAATTCATTATGGTTTTTTTTTAATTTCACACTATGTCCCTCACGTAGCAGGGTAGGCAAAGGGAACCTGGGCACTTAGTATATACTTACCTGGTTACCTTATATAGTTACCTGGGTACCTGGTCGATTACCAGGAGGTCGCTACGTTCAAATTTCGGAGGTCGCTACGTTCAAATTTTTATGTTTTCTAAATAATGACTTAGTATATAATTTATTACTACATCATTTTAGGATATTCCTTTAAATTTTTGAGATTTTTATGTTAATTATGAAACTCTGAAAACTGAAAGCTGAAAAGCGACGCTTGTGGTGCATATGCAATATATTAGATATATTGTAAGAGATTTTTTAAATTTAAAATGTGTGTTTTCAAGTTTTGAAATATCGTGCATAATATATATATAGTGGCTTTATTTCCAAGGAAAAGTTAAGGATCAAGTGATTTTCAACTATTTCTATATTAATTACAATAAAAAACATTTCTGATAATAGAACTAGTAGATCTAGGTATATGTAGATAAATCTATATTCTAGTAATTTTGTAGAGCTCAAGTGTTTATTTGGTAGAACGCGCGAATCTTAGGAACAACCGGTACGATTCTATTCTATTTTTTTTTCTAGTTTATATTCTTTTTCATGCTGTATCTTGCATATAGCTGGGCAGCAGAGGCAATTGGGAAATTTAGTGTTACAACAGTGTTTTCCTCCTCACTTTCCCCAATTCTTGAGGCATTGTTTGATAAATGGCGAATTCGACTCAGCGCATTGCCTCGTTACCACAGCCAGGGGAAAATGAAAATTTGAAATATTTTATTCTCCCTAGTGAGAATCGAACCCACAACTGATGCACCATGACATAAGCCCTCAAGTCTGATATTGCTCTAGAGATGCTCTTGTTATCATTCAAAGATATATAATTTGTAAATGATCGGCATCTCAAGATCGATCTCTGATTGAGAGCGGTTTATAAATACTGGCTTTAGTTATTTCCATTTGAAAAGGCGGGCGAAGCCGCGGGATTAATCGCTGTATTATGTAAGCTAGGTATAATTTTATTTACTTACTATGACATTGACATTTGATGTCTATGGTGTAAGGTCGAAACGTTCTTAATTACATACTAGAAGATGAGTTTAACCAGTAATTAGTTTAAAAAGCTTATATCCAACTGTAAACGCGAAGGTTGTGGATTCGATTCCTTCTCGGGGGAGAGAAATATTTTCCTTTTGCTTGCTCTAGTAAAGAGATATAACACGGCGTGAAGTTTCGAAATGCTACAAGCAATGGCCTAAAAAATCCTATGGAAAGCGGGAAAAAAAAGTGTCTTAAGTAAAGTAGAGTGTCTTAACACTGCGTGAAAATGCCATGTAGTGGTTAAAAAGACACAAGCATATGGCGTGAAACTTAAAAAAAATATAATGAAAAGATACAATCTTTTTCATCACAATCGATTCATCTAGAATTTGTTTAGATACTAATAGTTAATTGAAGATCTTGGAAACAATTACAAGGAAATTAATTATTATTATAATAGAAAAATGGTAACATAATTTATGTTTGTTTTTTTTTAGCTTCAAGCTATAGCCCGTAGCTACGTTACCCCCACTTTCCGCTGAACTTCATATAACTCAACGCCACACTCTGTCTTTATAACAGAGTGAAAGGTACGAATAATTCATTCCTTAGTAGGATTCGAACCCACAACCAAAAATATAATACGTATCATTTAAAAAAACTGATAAATAATGTAAAAAAGTGGCTTAATTAAATATATTACAATTAAGATATCTCACCAATTACATGATATAACGTGAGAAATAAACTTGTCAAAGGAAAATCGACTTTGTAGTATTGTAATAAGATGTAATAGATTTTTTATCAACATCAGTTCGGTCTCGTGGGATTGTTCCCATGTTGTTGTAAAAACTCCTACAAAGTGATAAACTCCTGGTACTTTCGAGTGAGATATATCGATTTGGTCGATCAGTATCGAATCGGGATATATTTTTAACATAAAGTATTTTAAATCGATTTTTTTCATTATACAATTTAAAAAACATCGTAGTAATGAACGTCTTGGTGCAGTATCACAACATCCGTTCAAGACATTATCTTTTGAGAGGCGGAACTCAACGCCGCGACAGCTCAACGACAGCTTCACCCAATAAACCCAATCGGCAGAAGGTATGTATGTATATCTTAGCCATATTAATTTATTTACCCTTCTTGAAAGACAAAGCGCGTCGTTGAGTTACGCTATAAGGTTCCCTCGGTCTACCGTCCCTAAAAAAAGATACACAAAGATAAAACTAAATAAAATAAACATAAACATACGCAAAGAAAATATAGGATAATTTAAAACAACATTAAATGCAAATATATTTAGATTCGATTCGAATACGTATAAATTTCGTTCCAATGAAAGTAAAATGGTCTGTGCCACTTCCACAGATTTCCCACTAGAGTACTAGGTATCCTATATTAATTTAGCCTATTGTAGTTAAGTAGGGCAGTTTATATGTGGTGTTTGCAAGATATAACGCTGCGTTAAATTCCGCCACTCAACAAGCAATGTCGCAGGTTCTAACAAACATATTAATAGTCCCTTGAGGAGGGAAATGAGGGAATTATGTTCCCTCTGTTGAGGACGCTGTTGATGTCACTGTTGTGCGGGAAAAAGCGTGAATCTGATCTTTAAAATACACTAGGTTTCGTAAATAACATTATTTAGACTATTATTAGCCCAGTGGTAAAATATTTGCCTGTTAACGCTATGGTTGTTGGTTCAAAACTCTTCTTGGGTATATATTTTGTTTAGCTTCAGGCTGTATTCATCAGGTTGAGGAAACCTAGTGCTACGAAACTCCGTTTTCCACTTTTCGTCCAATTTTTGAGTGTAGAGCGGCGGAACTGGACGCCCCGCTTTGTCTTGTTACCAGAGCGAGGAAATGAAAAAGAAATCACATTAACATCACCGAAGTGGGAATGGAACCCCAGTCGTCGCGTGTACAGTTGCCGCAAGTCCACACACAGACCATTAGATGCATGACTACAATTGATATTCGATTTAGTTTTTGTTTAAATTTTTGCCTAAAATATTTTTAATTTATTTTTATATTTCTCACACGTGGATATCGAACTCACAACCATCACGATAGCAGTCATACATTCCAATACATCACAAAAAGGCAATAAAATAAAATAATAATAAAGAGAAACTGAACTCTTTAAGACATAATTTAACATCTGACAGTTCGAAACTTTTACATAAAAAAAGTTTTTATTAATAAAAATACAAACTCATATGACATTTATAGGCACATAAAAATTTTGCCGTCGCCTGTATTTATTTTTAAGAAAAAAAAATAAAAAAAGCAATCGGTATCAAAAGTACCAGGCTGTCATAAATTCATTGAAGTTAAGCATTTAGATTCGCTTTGAATCAATTACATAGTGCTATAGAAATCGAGTTGGATTTCCATAAAAGTTGATTAAGTAATGTTTAAAGAATAGCGTAGCGTAGAGACAACGTATAAATATGCAACGATTGCGGGTTCGATTCTAGTTGAGTCAATGAACTATTTCAATCGTTCTGATACTTAATTAAAACACGGAATTATTTTTCAAATATATTTATGTGTACAATTATCAATAGTAAGTATATTAGTAGGTAATGTTAGGAGGCTTGAGGCCAGTCGTGGCGCAGGGGCACAAAGTGTGACTGTAAAACCGACTGGTTGTGGGTTCGATTCCCACTCGAGGAGATGATATTTACGTTAAGATAATTTTATATTTCAATTTCTTCTCTATGGTGTCGAAGCAACACGCGGCGTTGAGTTCTGCCACTCAACATGCAATGCCCCCAGAATTCGACAGATTCGGTGGGGAACGGAGTGTCTTAACACTTAGTTCCCTCTCCTTACCCTGCTGTGAGCGGGATACAGCGTGAAGCTGATTTATTTTTTATTTCATATTAGTAGGTACTAGTAGTAGGGCCAGTCGTAGCGCAGGGGATCAAAGTGTGACTGTCAACGCGAATAGTTGTGTGAGTTCGATCCCCACTCGAGGAAATTAAATATTTTAATTTATATTTCCATTTCTTCGCTCTGGTGTCGGGGCAAAGCGTGGAATTCTGCCACTCAACAGGCAATGCCTCCAAAATTTGGTGAAAAATGGGGAACAAATTGTCCTAACACTAGTTTCTCTCTCTTAACCCTGCTGTGTGCGCCATAGGGCGTGAAGCTGATTTTTATATGGTATTTCATCTGCAATTATTAAAATTTATTTTTTAATCTTTTTTTTTTTAAATTCAGAATTAAATGAATGGTTATAAATGTTTTTTTTTTAAGTTTAACCATAAATCCTACCTCTGAGGTCTTTATGGCGCAGGGGCACAAGCGTGTGATTCCCGCTCGAGGAAATCAAATATTTAATATTTTAATTTTTTCGCTCTGGTAATAAGACAAAACGCGGCGTTGAGCTCCGCCACTGAACACGCGATACTGGAGAATTCGGTGGAAAGTGCAGAACGGAAGTGTCTTAATGGGATCGGAGTGTCATAAACACTAGGTTTCCGGGTTCCCTCTGCCTACCCTGCTTCGTGGATACAACGTAAAGCTATTTGTAATACTAGCTTGTTTTAATACTATAACCATTTCTCTACTATTCTCTATTTATGGCGTAGCTTATTATTGAATTATTTATTTTTTACAAAAATTGACCAAGTAATTATTATCAATCAATTGAAATTGAGTAATACAAAGTTCCAACTGAAAACTGTCTCCATACAACTTAACATTTCATATTATTTACATAGAACTCTGTCACACCAAATCATTTTAAAATTACATTTAACTCATTTATGCCGACAAAGTTCCATCTCCGTCCAAATTTACATACCAAATAGAACCGTATCACATAAAACGAATAAAAAACTAATAGATAATAAAAAAAATATTCGGTAACAAAACTACCAGGCTATCATAAGCTATCAGTAGTTTGAAACACAAATACTTGGGTCATCAAATACCGAAATCCGCATTTACATTCTATTCCACTCGGCTTCCCCTCCGCCACAGTACTTTCACTTTTCATAGTAGGGCAACTTGTGTGTTACGACAAAATCACTTCAGCCGATACATAACAAATAAAAATCAACCTTAGTCCATTAAAATAACTATCATATTAAAACAATATAAAAATATTCATTTAGAACTATATCACACTAACAAATTGACTACGAGAAGGTGTTATACGTCATTAAAATAGCAATTAAAATTCTACCATATTATTGAATTATAAAGTTGATTTTCGTTTAACATAGTAATAGGCTTAAGGTCTTTGGAAGGTAGGAGCGGGTTCCATTCGGAGAGATTCGAGCCTTATGACGGACTGTGTTATGAAATAACGCTGACATGAACCTTTGTCGATTGTTTTTGTATAGAAATTGCGATGGCGAATACTTGAGTATTAAAAAAAAACAAGAATTTAAATAATAATTTGAGTAATTAGTAGTTTTGAAAATAAATAGACGGGTGTTTTATTATAATTTTTAAAAGAAAAAACATGAAATTGGGTATAATATAGATATACCCAATTGTACTGTGTCAAGTTTTAAAATCTTATTTAATATACAAAACAATAATTAAATTCTACTATATTTTATGCCTGTCAAAGTGTCATTTCGATTTTACAACTCCTCCTCTCCTCTTACAGTGTAAATAAAGTAAGAAAGTATCTTAGAAGTTTTAGTTTTAGAAAAATGAAGAACTGATGATGATTGGTTAACACTAGGTTCCCTCTGTCTACCGTGCTATATTCGAAATATAATGCGAAGCTAAAAAAATATATATTACACATTTCTTATTAATTTAGTAGTATTATATTGTAAAAATAAAAATTGTGTCAATAAAAAGCTGAGGAAAACGACGACACACTTTAGTGTGTGATTCAGAAAAATCCGTTAAGGACCGTATGTTACACCGTTAAAAATAACCTAAATTTATATTATTGTTACAATTTTTTAGAATCACGCTGTATTTCGCACATAGTAAGGTAGCCAGAGGGAACCTGAGGACCTAATTTTAAGACACTTCCGTTCCTTACTTTCCGTCAAATACTGGATTCATTGTGTGTTAAGTAACAGAACTCAACGCCGCGCATTGTCTCATTACCAGAGTGAGGAAATGAAAATATTAATATTTCATTTCCTCGATTGAGAATCGGATTTCTTGTCGAGTTTACAACCACACGCTTGCGCCCGTGGGTCACGACTGTCCTTGGGTTTTTTAACTAACAAAATTACACAACGTTGTAACAGAAGGCCCACAGCATTGGTACCGGATCCAGGATACCTTTTACTTTCGTTCACTTTCCTCGAAACTTATTATTATCTTGTTAACCGTGACATCATTAAGAGATGCTGTGAAATCTATACATCCGAATAAATGATTTTTTTAAAACTTTTTTTTCAGCTTTACGCTGTATCCCATTTCTTCTAGCGGGTACAGCGGGTGTAGCCAGAGGGGAACCTAGTGCTTGTACACTCCATGTACCTCACGTCACCTTATTTTCGATGCTTAACGTCGCAATTCATCTAATTACCGGTGCGAAGAAAGTAAATTAATAAATTGTCCTAGTGGGAATAGAACCCACAATTGTCGCGTTTACGATCTCATTTTTGTTGATAATTACAATTTTAACATGTCATTTTTGTTTACAAGAATATTATCCCTTAACTGTATTTTTATATAAGTAATTATTAACAATTTAAAATATTATATTTTAAAGAACTCTCTTTCATTTTCATAAAAAAGATAATATCATTGATTCATAGTTTTATCATGTTGTGTAAATATGATGATGAAAGATGTTGAAATAACACAATTTAGAATGAATTCAACCAGAAAATTATTATTATAGCTTTCCTTTATTAAAGTCAAGGAACATATTTATAGTTGTTATAGATTTATAATATTATTATCAAAATAATGAAGCCGTTGTGGCGCGGAGGTACAAAGGTGTGAATGTAACCTGACCACATTGTCAGGAGTGGGCTCGATCCCCACTCCGCCAGTGAACACGCAATGCCTCGAAAATTCGGCGGAAAGTAGGGAACGGAGTGTTTTAACACAAGGTTCCCTGTAATTACCCTGATGAATACGAGTTCATCAGTTCATATTCAGAGTTCAATGAAAATATGTTTTTTTTGTAATTTTGTTCTTGAGACCAGCGCATTCAACCAAAGCTTGATGAGCACGTTCTAAAAGAGATTCGGGTTCAAATGACGCTACGTTCAATATTTTATACGTTTAGTTAATCCATTCAACGTTTCGTTTCATGTGAAAGATAAAAAAGAATGAGTGTCTTAAATTATTTAAAATTTTCTTTTATTAAAATGTATAGTCTCTAGCTGGTTTCTCGAAAATTGGGCGGCAAGTGGGGAACGGAGTTTTTTTTTGCGGGATACAGCGTGAAACTCTTTATGACACCCATAATGATCAGAAATTTATAAAATTTATAATAAACGTGACTTAAGACATGGGCCAATGACGCATCTTTAAAAGTATTTCTTGATGACCATATTATATCCGTATCCGACTGTCTCACAACTGGGTTACCTACCGAGAAAAAATATCATCTTTTCATTTAAAATAACCAAATCATCACTATCTACATTAATGTTATAAAAAAAGAGAGTTTTTTTGTTTCAATGCACTAATCTCAAGAACCCTTGATTCGATTTGTAATTTTTTTTGTATTGGATAATTTATTTATCGGGGAAAGCTATTATCTAGCTAGGGAAGGCATTCACATCATGTTAAACCTATCGATGCAACCGACGGCGCCAACGGTTGGATTTACCTGCCTCATTTAAATTGTATGAATTTTCTATCATAAAATATGGTAATAACTAATTAATTATCTTAATTATTACCATACTTTTATACCTTTCATATTAGTTCTAGGAAATAATTAACTTATGTCATTAGACACAAGTTAGTTATTTCCATGCCACCTCGCGAACAAAGCCACGGTATAAATTAGTAACTTGCTGAAAAGAACTTATTGAAATATGTATACACAGTATAGGCTATCGTGGTGCAATGCGATAGCATCTGACTGTAAGCAGCAAAGCTGCAGGTTCGATGCCCTGAATGAATTATTTTCATTTTCTGCTCTGTCGAGGATAAACGGAGATTGGAGTTCGTCCATTCTCAAATTCGGTAGGAAAGTAAAAACAATGTGTCTTAAGACTGAAGTCGTGGCGCAGCGGCAAAAGCGTGCGACTGTCAACGTGATAGGTTGTGGGTTCGATTTCCACGATAACGAGGCAACGCGCGGTGTTGAAGTTAGTTCCTACAGACCTCGGCGGAAAGCCGGGTAACGGATGTATCTTAATGGGAACGTAGTGTCTT
>DWAN01004476.1:0-12134 GCA_018230445.1 Heliconius hewitsoni | reverse complement strand
CCCGCGACTGGTGCAGCGGCTGCAGCGCCTCGCCGCCGCGCTCGACTCCGCGCCCCCCTCCCCCTCGCCCGCCGCCCCCGCGCCCGCGCCCGCGCCCGCCGCCGCCTGCACGTGAGGCCGCGCGGGGATCAAACTATGGAGATACAGCATACTGAAAGCAGCAGTAGCCGTGAAGTAAGCTGTAGATGGCTTGTGCAGCAATATGGCCGTTATAATAAACTAAGTTACGTCACTACAAAGAGTTAAGTGAAGATCCTGAAGCCCTATATGCATTTACACCATATACATCTAGTGTTACATTGACACCTGCATTGTTTTTATGTATTAGAAATGTGAATGTTATCCTGAAGTATCGGAAATTTAAATAGCAGAATGTAATATTTCAAAGAATCAATCTAGACAAATCATATTATGTACTGACAGACAGACAGTCGTGAACAGGACTAAAATATGTAAAGTCACATAAATAAAAAAAATATGCATATAACTCCAGATTATCATATATATTCCATATATATTGGCTAGCCATATTGTTAACCATTATTATTGATCATAATCGCTCCATATTCGTATCAGGTCAAATTTAGCTTATTCACGCTTACATTTCCCACCATCTTAGAACTTACAGCAAAATTATGTTGGTTTTTATTGTATTTATTTGTATCATTACAATTTGATGTAAACCCAATCTCTGTAATAGTTACTTACAAACAAATAAATCATTGTCCTTGACGTCATGGATCTTCGACACTGTAGAAACTCTTCTCTTCGTAGTAGTAGAAGTACTCATTGATATTTACAAATAATATCATGTTACAAATAATAAATAAAAATGCTGGAAAATCAATGGAAAAATTTGAATAGGGCGATGATCTAACAAGTCAATTGTATGGATTTGAAACTTTAATATAGACTACTCTTAGGATATGATGACAATTAATTAAGAATAAATTATAAAATGTGTACTTGAAGATGTTCTCACCAAATCCCCTTTAGATCGTAAAATAAATTTTCGTATATTACTCCAGTATTAGGATTTTATTTTATTAACTGATTACAATTATAGCGAGATATATGAAGAATGGTTAATATTGTTTATATGTTTCCATTTTGTGCATTTTCTAATACTAATACAAATTCATCACTTAAATATTTTAATCTTAGCTCGTCTGTATTAACTATAATAACTAATACGTACTATTAAATCTGTGAAATTAAAATATACAGATTGTTCAATTAAATTATTAAATGATTGCTAAAAATAAAAATGAACAATATGTGTTTTTAGTAAAGAAAAAAAAGTATCCTATATATTGTATGAAATTACAAAGTGCCAATAGCATTACTATTCTAAATATTGCCAAAATTCCATAACAAACGTCGTATAAACTATATCACATTTCATTCTAACACACACACCGCTTTATAGAAGCATAGATGAAAAAACTAGTTGAAAAATAAATTTTACTAATAATTAAGAAATGCGACGGTCCACTTATTTTATTATACGAAATTTAAGGACCTTATTCATATTTTAAAGAAATATTTTGCTAAAACTGTTTATTTTAGAACAACACAATCCATGCCATTACACTCGTCCATCCCGCGCACTGCTTGCCGTTGGAAGACAAATAATTTTAATTAGAAAAACTATTCGGAAAATTATACGTAAATGAAATATTGGAACAAAATAGATAGTGAATTGATTTTGTCGTGATCAAGTGTTTAGGGTGGCCGTGGAAAGTAATACGGGAGCGTTTAAGTAAATAATGACAATGGAAGTCGTAATTTTTTTTAAATTATCAAAATTCTTTAAAAAATCTTAATTTATAATCCTTTAAAGGTAATCTACTTGAAAACGTAACTTGATTTTATTTGACTTTATTTTTAACAAAACTAAATATTTGAAGATTTTTTTTATTTATTTGTTGATGAGTGTCATGTCTCATCATTTTGTTTTTTTTTTCTATGTACATTTAATGTAGTAGATATCTGCTTCACTGAGTAAATGTTGAGTCATATTTTCCAATTTTAATATAAATTAATTAATATTATCGCGTATTACTTTCCCCAGTACTGGTTAAGTGTTTTTGAATGTTTGGGTAGTTACTTTTCATGTTGGTAGGAAAAGGAAGTAAGTAGCGTCTAGCTGAATGTAGAATAGAATGAAAAATGGCGGTGTACGTTCGACAAAAGTAACACGCATATGTATTCTTAATGATTTTAATGCTCCATAATAAATACAGACTTTCATTACTTAATTTTTTCATTCCAACATGTCGATATAAATCGAATAATCGAATCGGAATATAAATGTATATTACTGAATTGTCTTGTAAAATGTTATCTATTTTTAAAGCAGGATTTTAACTCGCTCCTCTTGCTTATCAACAAATCTCCAAGCTCTCTAGCGTATATACTATAGAAAGCATGAGGTGCGCCTTCAAATCCTGCTGGTCTCTAAATTTTTATGTGGAACTTCAATACGTTTGTGAGGCTATTTTACAGTTACTACTTGTTCCCGATTTCTGATATTTTGATAAATCTATAAATAAATAATTGTGTACTTACATTATAAATCTGTACATTGTGTCATTTAGAATTTATAACATAAAAAATATATTGTGTTAAATGTATGACTGCTTAAAACAGAAAGTTTGGAGGAAATAGACAGAAATAACATTATTTTTACTAAAATAAATCGCAATTTTGTTTGTGTGTGCCATTAATACTAAGATGTAAACCAACGTATATAATGATTATTATATTTATGCTCACAGAAGCGTGTTGTATAGCGACACCAAGAATTGATGTAAATAAATGAATGTCATGGTGTTTGTTGTTACAGTCTAGTCAATAAAAATTGTCGAATGAAAAAGATTTATTAAAGAAAAACTTTAAAAATTCCAACATATATACATATCTATATTGCAAATATGTTATTTTCAATAAGTATCGAACGAAACTTATGCGTTGCTGTTTTTTAATTAATTTTAAATCACTGCAACTGCTTCGCCGCATTTAATACTTTCCAATGTTTTTTTTTTATATACCTATTAGTATATAAATTCAATTATATAATCTTTATTTGCAGAAAGAGACGTATGAGACTGAAGTTGTATTTATGTTGGGTTTCAGAAAAATTAAAACGATATCTTAATTTCTTACACAATATATTTTCCGATTGTGTGGATTATATTATTATAAACTAACATAAAATAAACTAGAAACTATTCACATTTGAAAGTACAACTACACGCTTTTGCCATTCGTATAGTTTTGCTTTAGGAGTTAACACGATCATTGTAAGAATGTTAAGCAAATTATTTAGATAATAACTTTATTATGAGTATTATGATACTTACGATTAAACTGTCACATTGTGATGTATAAAATGTAAATAAAATTATAAACAAATATATTTTTTGGTATTATTTATGAAATTACACATTATTTGCTAAAAAATGCTTAAGTAGTTTCTACTTACTATAAAACCTAAATCCATATAATAATAACAGTCCATTTAGAATAATTTTATTTGATCTTAAATATATTTCTACGCTATATGGTTTATAATATTTTAATGTTATTTAAAGTCCTAAAAAATATGCGGCTAAAACATAAATCATAAAGGAGTAAAAAAGACCACATTATAAGTGTTTGAAACATTTATTCCATAATCTATTTAAATTAATATTACATTACATAAGATATACACAGTTTGAGTGAATCACGTAGCCTCAGCCTCTGAAATTTGCAACACCATTTAAATTGAACGAATTAACATCGAAAAACGACATCGAAGAATATATAAAAAATTGCCTATTTATATTATTAACAATAATATAATATTAAATGTGAGACAACATTTATGAACAACGAGTTGAAAAAAAAGCTATCAAGTTTGCTGAAATTACACATAGCGTTTACTAAATTACAAAACAGAAACCACAGTTATAATGTGATATATTCAATAATTAATAAAAAAAATATTATTATATTTTCCTATAAAAGTATCAAAGTCAGAAATTCAAAATATTATTATCGGTTTTTTTATTATGGCAATCTTGCAATAAGTGACATCACGATCACTAACACAACAAGGCTGAGGGTAAATGTACAAGATTTGTGTTGATATTGCGTTTAACAAAATTATTCTATTAAAATAAATTCGAATTCAACACTGCCACTGAATAATAGTCATATTTTTACACCACCATTTGAAGTTATTAGTAAAAAAAATACCAAATGAGTTGATGTTTTCGAAACTTAGAAACGTATTGAGATTGCAGGTGACAGTGAGTGCGATGTAACCCAATGAGAGTTAAGCCTAATGTATAAATATATCAGTCAGTGGGCCGTCGTTAGTCTATTTGCCTATCTACAATAGCGGACTACCTGGGTATGGGCGAAATTAACATCAAAATTTATATATTTTTTTCACACATATGTTCAGCCGTACATGTTTTTTCTTAAAATTATAATAAAGTCGATACTAGCAATTGTGAGCCACGTGACTTATAATTATTTGTCTATTCCTTAACCAATGTAAACATCGGCGTTATATATATTACAGAAAAAAAATAAGAAAAAAGCTTTTTGATTTTAAAGCTATTTTCATACATTATTATTTTTTAATTGGTCGCCCATACCAAGGTGGTGTTGAACTAAATAAACTTACAAACTAAACGAAGATAAACAACTTGTTCGATTTCATTTAATTCTCAATATACAATAAACACGTGGGTGATACGGATTTGCAAAATGCACTTTAAATTCTTAAATTTAATGATTCCGTTCATAATTCATAATTAAATACATGGAAAGTTTCATTACAACTTAAGGAATGAATTATAAGCTGATAAAAATGGTCACGCCCTAAGCATGCTCATGTCACGTGACCGGACCGTATGCTTTTTTTAATTGTATCTTTCAAAAAAAATCAAAATTATAGCTTTGGACTTTGAAAATTATTTAATAGAAGAAGTTACATTAACTGTTCACTATTTTCTGTGTCCGTTATTGGTCTTTTTATATAAAAAAAAAAATACAAGAATGAATACACAGCTTGAAGTTTCGAGGTTCAAATTCAAACTAATTAATGTATATCGGATTATATTAATGTTATTTATATTTATATTCGCATACAACCCGGCCTATATAAATGTCACACTAAATAACGCGATATATTGTTTCTACTTACAGGATGTACAGATAACGTTCCCTAGATATGGTTTTGTTCAACATTTTATATTTCCAATGCTCAACAAACTGATTTAAGACTATAATACTCAAAAGCGAATAAAATTATTTAATAATAATGTACAAGCCACATATCTAACATCGATATAGAAGTATCGTAAGGCAATCCGTAATCCGAGTAGAATGGAAAATTATATACAGAAAAATATTCTTTTTTATTTGCAAGTATGTTAAAAAATAGAAAAAGCTGACATTTTAGTTTATGCAATATTATTAATTTGGTGGTTATTTTTAAAATATATATATTTTTTTATTATTATTCTACGGAGAATACGAATTGTAGCTATATATATGCTTTAATAGACAATAATAATAATCGATGTAATCATTCAATCAACAGATCGAGAAATCTATTGACATCATTCTTTTGAACTCACAACCCCATCACACAAGTATTTAATCCATTTCAATACTGTTCAATGATCATCATCAGTTTGTTTTATGGCGCCATTGACGAGTGAGATTATTAAAAAATCTATTTTATTATCACAATACCAACTTTAAGATAAAAATTATATTTTACATTTATTAAATACATTTTAATTAGTGATTGTTTGTTATTTGATGAATATTTAATCTCATTCACGAGTGGCGCCATCTGTTTTGCTACGGACAATTCTCAAAAAACTCAATAAATACTAAAATGCAAACCACATTACACTTTTGTAGTAAGTAACCACATATACAAGCCGATCTCGCTAAATAATAAAACCAATATTAATGTCAGTATTGCCATGAGATCCCTTTCGAAGTTACTAATTATAATTTTTTAATTGGCAACATTGTGTCAGCTTAGTAGTAGCGACTGAAATACACATATACAGTTAATTATATAAAAAAATACCATTTCCTAATGTGATATATAATTATTTCCTACGTAAGGAGCCATTCATAAATTACGTCACGCTTTTTCCCGTCGAAATGTGACATTCTGTGACAAGGGGTGGAGGGGGGTGGTGAATATTGTGACGTCACATTTCAAAATATAATAACATCACAAATGTAAACTATAACAAAAAAGGGATTATGGAGAAAGAATAATAAAATTTGTATGACGTAATTTATGTACGGCCCCCAATCAAAGTGAGAACGATTAAATGTGTCACAATAAAATTAATAATAATTATAAGTTACCTATGCCCACCTTTAATTACAATTGTCAATATTTTTTTGAAAATTTTCGCATTGGATGTAGCTTGTAAATAAATAGTGAAGAAAAAAAAACTTTAGTAAGATATTAAATGTTTTTAAACATTTGCAAACTCTGTTTTGTTACCTCTACCGTTTTATTAACACTTTTTAAAATATTAACTGATAATAAATATCAACAAAGAAGTTGTGTATTGTTCGTTTTTTTTTTTATATTTTGTACTTTTTATTTACATATAACATCCATATTAAGCAAAATGTATGGGACATTTTCAATAACATGTAAGAAATATTACTTTATTTGTAAAAAAACAAAATTAGAATGGAATTGACTCTATGATAGCAACTCGGTTATTAATAAATAATAATTGCAACAAAATTCGTCTTATTAAACATAAATAATTTATAACTGCTAGAATTCATTTCTATAGAAATAAAAAAATATAAGTATATTACAAAACAGCGACTTCTCTTAATATGAATATAATGTAACAATTAGTCCCTAATGTCTCAGGTAAAAACATTAACAACACCAAATATCTAATATATAGTTACAGCATTTAATTTAGAGAAAAAATATTAAAATTGACAATAAGCAATATGTAACAGCAAAATTATAAAAAAGAAGCTACACCTATTTTCGCTTGGCAAAAAAAATCTAATAAAATACCTTTCAGACCAGTCGTGGCGCGGGGGCACAACGCGCACCTGCGATTGTAAACGCGACGATTGTGGGTTTGACGATTGAGGCAGTAAAAACATTACATATTTTTATTTCTATGCTCTGGTAAAGAGGCAAAGCGCGGCGTCAAGTTCCGACACTCAACGCCTCCAAAATAAAAAAAAAATACGAGGACAAAAACCATAAAACGATGTGTGTTAATAAACAAGTAGGGGTAACCAACAAACATAATCAAAATCGGTCGCGAGCAATCGATGCGAGATCTGGGGCACTTAAAACGACACGAGGCGCCGTTCATGTATTACGTAACGCATTTTTTTTACTTTTTCGAAGAAACGTAGCTCTTCCCTACCCTAACCATCACTGTAAAAGTTACGTAACGTTCTACATGTTAGTTAGTACTGACATTTTTAGTTGTGTTTTATATGAATACATCGGGACTGAAAATACTCCATTAAAAGGAAAGAAGGAATAATTTGTATTTAATAAACTTGTCAAATAAAAGAAAATTATTTTACTCCTCCTCCCTTTCTAAAGCATTTATAGAGAGATCGCACTCCCGTAACATGTGTTACGTAACACGTGAATGCCCCTTACATAAAGTACATTGCCCCAACGATGCTAATTCCTAGTCCTAAGTGGACAACTACGATCGGAGTTAGTCGTCGGTGGGTGCAGCACGATAAGAACTTTGTGAATTTTCGTAGTACGGTAAGGTAGTTTAGATACCTACATGGGGCTAGTCGTGGCGCAGGGGCACAAAGTGTGACTGTAAAATTGACTGGTTATGGGTTCAATCCCCACTCAGGGAAAGGAAATATTCATTTTTATTTTCATTTCTTTGCTCTGTTATCGAGGCAAAGCGCGGCGTTGAGTTCCGCCATTCAACATGCAATGCCTGCAGAATTGCGCGGAAAGTGGTGAACAGAGTGTCGTAACACTAGGTTCGCTCCGCCTACTCTGTTATGTGCGGGCTAGCCCTCACTAGCTGCGCCTGCACGTGGGGCTGCACCAGGGCGCCAGGGCTTAGGTGGAGAGGTAGAGGCGGTGGTAGTCGTTGGCGCCGAAGGCGGCGTTGCACTTGGGGCACTTGCGCTGGCGCGTCTCGTAGCGCGTGCGCAGGCAGTCCCAGCAGAACACGTGGAAACACTTCGTTAGTACTGCGTCCTTGCGTTTCACCTGGGAAGTTCATTTATTATACATATTAGTTAGCAAATATATTGAGCTAGACTAGATAATAAACATTTATCTTTATACTAAATCAAAAGTTTATCTATAACAGAATTAGTTACATTCATTAATAATTATTATTTGGTAAAATTAAGTTTCAAAAAGTATGAGTATTAAAATAAAAGTATTATTTATAATAATTTTGTCTGTCTATTCTACTATATGTAGTAAATGTCTACAAAATAAATATGTAGAAACATTAGAAACCTTGCACGAAGGACATGTGAGAGTCTCCTTGTACTCGCGGATTTCTTCTAATAGTACTTCGTCCATACTGCTGCCGGCCTGCTCCATCTTCTTCATGCGCTCCGCCTTACGCCGTAACACTGCCAATTCCTCCTATTAAGTCACAAATATCGTTTAATAACATTTGAAATTAGATAAAGTTAATATATTTTTAGAATTTCACAGAAAGTGGGAAACAGATGTGTATTAATAGAAATGGAGTGTCTTAACACTAGGTTTCCAAGTTCCCTCTGCCTTCACTGTTAAGTGCAGGATACGGCGTTAAGCTAAAAAAAAATCTCACATGTAATCGCTTCGTCTTGTATGCTTCGGCCTCGAGCGCACTTGTCTTTTCAGCCACCACTTGCTGTGCTTCTTTCATTTGCGCATGGTACTTTTCTGTATTTAGATACAAACATAAGCTTATTAATAAATAATTTGTACTTGACCATTATCTAATGTCATACAATAAATAATACTGTATAAATAAATAAAATTAGGCAAACAAACGAAATTCAAACATTTCCAAGTATAAAGAATTTGTATATGAAGTTGTAGTATATGAATAAGAATATTTTATTCACAATTAAGAAGAGAAACAGAAGAAAGACAAAAAGTGAAGATGACAAAATACAATCTGTTGCAAAACCTACCTTGGCTAATAATCTTAACTTGAATTAAAAATATTACATACCAAGATGTAATTTCAAGTCAGCAGCCGACTGAGCGGATTCTATTGCTTTACGCTTGTGCATCTCCATGGCCTGCTGACGTAGAAGCAGTTCCTTCTCCACGGCTGACAACGTGTTTTGTAGAAGCCTCTCCTTTTCCTCGAGACGGCGCGCCACTAATCCCATAGATTCGATTTGTTGATCCCGAGTCACCACCTGAAAATAATACTGTATTAATATTTTGTCACTTAACCAGCTTCATGCTGTAGGTTCATGCCCGCACAAAGGGTAGGCAGAGGGAATCTAGTGTGAAGTCATTCCATTCACTATTTTTCTGAGGCATTGTGTGTTAAGTGGCGGAACTAGACGCCGTGCTTTGCCTCGACACCAGAGCGAAGAAATAAAAAAACTTATTTCCTCGAGTGGGGAATCAAACCCACAATCAATCGCGTTTACAGTCAAAATCTGTGTCCCTGCGCCATGACTGCCTCAATTATTTGCCACAAAATTTTTAAAATACAGTGGACCCACGGTAATTTGAAAAAGACATTGCAGAGCGATGTCAGGTTGAGGAGCACCGCCTAAGATTGTATAGTTCGGATTTTTTTGAATAAGAATATTTTGTAATCTAGTAAATTATAGATGAAACATGTGCAAGTTACAACGTGTATTATATTACGGAAGATTAGACGAAATTTTTATTCTGATCTATTTTTAGGGTTCCGTAACTTTTAAGAAAAAAGGAACCCTTGTCACTTTATTGTCCGTCCGTCTGTCTGTCTGTCAAGACCTTAAGACCTTTTTAATTGCGGTTTTTGTATTACTAATGCATATGAACACACTTGATGCAGTAAAATTTCGTAGCCGTTGGTTAAGACAATGTGAATAGAAATAATTTTAAGCTGATATTTACGCGGAACTTGCGTAAAGGAGAGTTTACTTACGCAGGCAATCTTCAAGACTAATTGATATTACTGTGGCCTATATGTTATTTGGATGTATTAGATAAATAACTGCGAAGTTTTGTCTACAAAGTGGAACAAACATACATCCTCATAAATATTCACATTTATTATATTAGTAGGATTCTCTTTCCACCAACCTGTTCCTGCAACAATTGTTTCTCTTCCCTAAGCAATTTATGAAGGGAATTAGCTTTAATACGTTCAGACATAAGTTTAAAGTTGGCGTCATCCTTCTCCCGCAACTGCTGAATGAGCCGAGAGTTCTGTTCTTGCATGTCCTCAAACGCTTGGCCTGTTACTTCCATTTCGTTGAGGAGTGCTTCTTCCTCCTATAAGTGTTTAATTAATATTATTATTATGGTGCAGTTAATCTAATTTAAGTACATTGTTAATTATACCAGAGTACTGGCTCTGTTTAATGGGTCATACTAGAATTTTAATCAGTAGTTAATATTTTACGTGGTTCACAATAATTTACAGTTTGAGAGCGCGCAGGCTTACGCAGGCCTACAATCTAGATGTGCGTAATGACGGGAGCGAAGGCTTGTTAAAGTTACCAAGTGCTGCCTTTAAGGGCGCCCAAAACTGATGAGTTTCGGGCGGGAAGCTCTCAAGCGTCTCGCCGATTTAGCAAGCTTGCACGACGTATCAAGCCAAGGCTGTGATGGTGACTTGCCACCGATTGGCACTACAGTACTAGGAATATAAAGTTCCATGCCCTACAAAACCATGTTGGGAACCACAGCGGCACAGATACTAGTATCATCAGAAGAGAAGTGAATCGCCCCCAGTGATAAGATAAACAATATGTAAGCATCCCATCTCAATCTGCTGACTTGTATTGCAAATATGATTGATTAGTGACAAGAACAAATGCTTTTATTTTTAAATATACATTATATACCTGTGAGCCAGCAAATGGCCTAGAGAAAGCATGAAGAGGGTCAGCGTTGGGTCGCGCACAAGACAACTGCTTTTGTAGTTCATACTTCTGTTCTTCTAACTGTTTGATCTTTCTCAACGCGTCTTCGTCAGCGAGCCGCCTCTCACGTTTACTTTCCTGTAAATATAATACAAATTTAGGAAATCAAAGTCACAATTTGTAGATATATAACTCTCTATATTATTTTAAGCAAATTTTCTTTAAACTTTTCTTATATTATATATTTTCACTCACAATTAGTAGCAGTTAAAATGTAGTCTTCAATCTTTTTATTATTATTACTAGTGCTATAAGTTCAAACGTCAAAAATAAACAAAGCAGATTGCTGTCTTATTTAATCATACAACAATTAGAATAGAATTATTTTTGGATTGTATATAAAAAAAAAAAGATATATTAGAAAAGAAAGCAATTAACTGAAAGCTTTCTACGATATTTTATTTTATGCTTAAAATATAAAACAAAACTTAAACAAATCTAATGGGCTGCCTTCTTTTTGAAATAAACCCTATTAAGTATCTCAGTCATTTGTCATATTAATGGTCAGAGCGCTTAGGTGGTCTCGAATAAGCTGGGTCGGCAAAGGAAGCCTAGTGTTAAAACACTCCACTCCTGACTTTCCGCCGAATCCTATGGGCATTGCGTGTTGCGCGGTGACATGAGTGAGAGCGAGTTCAGTCACACGCTTGTGCCCTTGCGCCACGACTGGCCTCTAAAATAATCCTATAAGAATGTATAATTATATATAACCTGCGCCATTTTGGCCTTCTGCCGGTGGTCCTCCAGCTCCTGCCTCGCCTTCCTCTCGGCCGCCATCAGCTGCACCTTGTCGCGCTGCTCCTTGCCCAGACCCTTGTACATGTCGAGAAGGAGCTTCAGCTCTTTTTGCTCGTTCACCGCCTTTCTATTGACATTACGTTGTACTTAATATATGATTACTCTATTTATTACATAATTTATATTTCCATTTCTTCGCTCTGGTGTCGAGGCAAAGCGCGGCGTTGAGT